>CM059784.1:37575000-37710000 GCA_030435695.1 Brachymystax lenok tsinlingensis
CTTATTAAAACATATAGGACTATGGGCTAGGCTACATGAGGTGTGATGCTAATCTTAATATAACATATAGGACTATGGGCTAGGCTACATGAGGTGTGATACTAACCTTATTAAAACATATAGGACTATGGGCTAGGCTACATGAGGTGCGATACTAACCTTATTAAAACATATAGGACTATGGGCTAGGCTACATGAGGTGTGATGCTAATCTTAATATAACATATAGGACTATGGACTAGGCTACATGAGGTTTCTTGCCTTACTGCACACAAGCTGGGCATAATTCACAAGTGATAATACATCATTCACAAGTGATAGGCTAATATTGTCACAATTGATAATATATAATTCACAAGTGATGGGCTAATACCCATCAGACTATTCCTTATTTAATCTTGTCTTTACATATACTAAATAATATGTTTTGATTTAGAATGGACCACTATCATTTCCCTGTATCGAAACAGGGAATAGGGAAATACATGTAATCTATGCACTTAAATAGTGAATGGAGGACACTTTTCCCATGGTTCATTTTAATGCCAGCCAAGTATAGGGTCTAGGGTGCCATTTGGGATGCCTCCACACTCTAAACAAGCAGTACTATTGAACTGTACTCCTCTTGTAAAGATAAGCAATGTGCTTAATATTAGGAAAGTTGAGAAATAAATGTAGTAGGCCTATTCTATAGAAAGCTGATGGTATCCTCCTCTTTTTAATAGAGGCCATCACTCTGTTTTCTCACGATTTGCATAGCCTATAGAAATGTTGCACAACATGAGCTCATGTGCTCTCATGAAGTGTTTGATTCGATTTTCGATTACATTTGCATTGATGTCAGAGTGATTAGAGGGACAATGGAGTGCTGAGTACCAGGCACTTAGCACGTTTGGTAGGCTACTAATGACCATCAGCAGCATCAGAGCTTGGATAAGCCTAATTACTGTGACTAAACGGTTACATGGAGTTTGACTGCCATCATGACTCGCGACCGCTGGTGTGGCGGTAAAATGGTCATCGTAACAGCCCTACCTGGAACCAAAAAGAGTTCTACCTGGAACCAAAAAGGTTTCTACCTGGAACCAAAAAGGGTTCTACGTATTACCGAAAAGGGTTCTGTGGCTCTGGATAAGAGCATCTGCTAAATGACTAAAATGTAAATGTTCAAAACGGGATGTATTATGCCGAAGAACCCTTTAGGTTCTAGATATCACCTTTGTTTCTACGAGTGTAGTTCTATGTAACCAGTGAAATACTGGAATACAGAAGATACACTATTCATTGTATCCCAAATGGCACCCTATTCCCTGTATAGCACACTATTATGGGCCCTGGTCAAAGGTAGTGCACTATATAGGGTCTAGGGTGCCATTTGGGATGCCTCCACACTCTAAACAAGCAGTACTATTGAACTGTATTTTGCACTAAACAGCCATTTGAATAATGCAATGCAAAGCTCTCTCCTTTGACAAAATAACATAACAGGGTGTTTTTCTCTGAGTTTATATCTGTCAAGGGAGGTGCTGCACTGCTGGACCTGCAAAGCTCTTTATTATTACTATACAACTGCAGTGTAAGCCTCCCAAATGGTGCTCTATTCCCTACACAGCCCTATGGGCCCAGGTCAAAAGGAAATAGGAAATAGGTTGCCATTAGGGACAAATGTTTACTCTTTCAAGCCTCCTCTGATGAATACATTCAGTAGACAGGTACAGTGAGGCAAAAAAGTATTTGATCCCCTGCTGATTTTGTACGTTTGCCCACTGACAAAGAAACGATCAGTCTATAATAATTTATTTGAACAGTGAGAGACAGAATAACAACAAAAAAATCAGAAAAACGCATGTGAAAAATGTTATAAATTGATTTGCATTTTAATGAGGGAAATAAGTATTTGACCCCTCTGCAATACATGACTTAGTACTTGGTGGCAAAACCCTTGTTGGCAATCACAGAGGTCAGACGTTTCTTGTAGTTGGCCACCAGTTTTGCACACATCTCAGGAGGGATTTTGTCTCACTCCTCTTTGCAGATCTTCTCATTAAGGTTTCGAGGCTGACGTTTAGCAACTCGAACCTTCAGCTCCCTCCACAGATTTTCTATGGGATTAAGGTCTGGAGACTGGCTAGGCCACTCCAGGACCTTAATGTGCTTCTTCTTGCGCCACTCCTTTGTTGCCTTGGCCGTGTGTTTTGGGTCATTGTCATGCTGGAATACCCATCCACAACTTATTTTCAATGCCCTGGCTGAGGGAAGGAGGTTCTCACCCAAGATTTGACGGTACATGGCCCCGTCCATCGTCCCTTTGATGTGGTGAAGTTGTCCTGTCCCCTTAGCAGAAAAACACCCCCAAAGCATAATGTTTCCACCTCCATGTTTGACGGTGGGGATGGTGTTCTTGGGGTCATAGACAGCATTCCTCCTCCTCCAAACACGGCGAGTTGAGTTGATGCCAAAGAGCTCCATTTTGGTCTCATCTGACCACAACACTTTCACCCAGTTGTCCTCTGAATCATTCAGATGTTCATTGGCAAACTTCAGACGGGCATGTAGATGTGCTTTCTTGAGCAGGGGGACCTTGCGGGCGCTGCAGGATTTCAGTCCTTCACGGCGTAGTATGTTACCAATTGTTTTCTTGGTGACTATGGTCCCAGCTGCCTTGAGATCATTGACAAGATCCTCCCATGTAGTTTTGGGCTGATTCCTCACCGTTCTCATGATCATTGCAACTCCATGGGGTGAGATCTTGCATGGAGCCCCAGGCCGAGGGAGATTGACAGTTCTTTTGTGTTTCTTCCATTTGCGAATAATCGCACCAACTGTTGTCAGCTTCTCACCAAGCTGCTTGGCGATGGTCTTGTAGCCCATTTCAGCCTTGTGTAGGTCTACAATCTTGTCCCTGACCTCCTTGGAGAGCTCTTTGGTCTTGGCCATGCTGGAGAGTTTGGAATCTGATTGATTGCTTCTGTGGACAGATGTCTTTTATACAGGTAACAAACTGAGATTAGGAGCACTCCCTTTAAGAGTGTGCTCCTAATCTCAGCTCGTTACCTGTATAAAAGACACCTGGAAGCCAGAAATCTTTCTGATTGAGAGGGGGTCAAATACTTATTTCCCTCTTTAAAAAGCAAATACATTTATAAAAATTTTCACATGAGTTTTTAAGGATTGTTTTGTTGTTATTCTGTCTCTTTCTGTTCAAATTAACCTACCATTAAAATTATAGACTGATCATTTCTTTGTCAGTGGGAAAATGTACAAAATCAGCAGGGGATCGAATTTTTTCCCTTACTGTATCCAGGAGAAGGCAAAAAGTGTTCTTTAAAGGCAGCTTTTCAAATAGTAAAGATATACATTGTGGTGTTCCTCAAGGAAGCTGCCTAGGCCCACTGCTCTACTCTTTACTATTGATTTACCTTCAGTAATGAACAAAGCAAGAGTGGTCATGTATGCTGATGACTCTAAAGTTTTGAGAATGACACAAATATACATTTTCACAAAATCTGCTTCCTTAGTTTGTATGATGGCAATTTGCATATACTCCAGACTGTCATGAAGAGTGATCAGATGAATTGCAATTAATTGCAAAGTCTATCTTTGCCATGCAAATTAACTGAATCCCCAAAAAACATTTCCACTGCATTTCAGCCCTGCTACAAAAGGACCAGCTGACATCATGTTAGTGATTCTCTCGTTAACACAGGTATGAGTGTTGACGAGGAACAGGCTGGAGATCACTCTGTCATGCTGATTGAGTTCGAATAACAGACTGGAAGCTTCAAAGGAGGGTGATGCTTGGAATCATTGTTCTTCCTCTGTCAAGCATGGTTACCTGCAAGAAACACGTGCTGTCATCATTGCTTTGCACAAAAAGGGCTTCAGTAAGATTGCACCAAAATCAACCATTTATCGGATCATTTATCAGAACTTCAAGGAGAGCGGTTAAATTGTTGTGAAGAAGGCTTAAGGGCGCCCAAGAAAGTCCAGCAAGCGCCAGGACCATCTCCTAAAGTTAATTCAGCTGCGGGATCGGGGCACCACTAGTACAGAGCTTGCTCAGGAATGGCAGCAGGCAGGTGTGAATGCATCTGCACGCAGAGTGAGGCGAAGACCTTTGGAGGATGGCCTGGTGTCAAGAAAGGCAGCAAAGAAGCCACTTCTCTCCAGGAAAAACATCAGGAACAGACTGATATTCTGCAAAAGGTACAGTGATTGGATTGCTGAGGACTGGGGTGAAGTCATTTTCTCTGATGAATCCCCTTTCCGATTGTTTGGGGCATCCGGAAAAAAGCTTGTCCGGAGAAGACAAGGTGAGAGCTATCATCAGTCCTATGCCATGCCAACAGTAAAGCATCATGAGACCATTCATGTGTGGGGTTGCTTCTCAGCCAAGGGAGTGGGATCACTCACAATTTTGCCTAAGAACACAGCCATGAATAAAGAATGGTACCAACACATCCTCCAAGAGCAACTTCTCCCAACCATCCAGGAACAGTTTGGTAACGAACAATGCCTTTTCCAGCATGATGGAGCACCTTGCCACAAGGCAAAGTGATAACTAAGTGGCTCGGGGAACAAAACATCGATATTTTGGGTCCATGGCCAGGAAACTCCCCAGACCTTAATCCCATTGAGAACTTGTGGTCAATCCTCAAGAGGCGGGTGGACAAACAAAAACCCACAAATTCTGACAAACTCCAAGCATTGATTATGCAAGAATGGGCTGCCATCAGTCAGGATGTGGCCCAGAAGTTAATTGACAGCATGCCAGGGCGGATTGCGGAGGTCTTGAAAAAGAAGGGTCAACACTGCAAATATTGACTCTTTCATCAACTTCATGTAATTGTCAATAAAAGCTTTTGACGCTTATGAAATGCTTGTAATTATACTTCACTATTCCGTAGTAACATCTGACAAAAATATCTAAAGACACTGAAGCAGCAAACTTTGTGGAAATTAATATTTGTGTCATTCTCAAAACTTTTGGCCACGACTGTACAATGCATAGTGCAGCATTAGAATGTCTGAGTGGGTTGATATGAACAAATTTGTGTTGAACATTTCTAAAACTCAATGCATTGTATTTGGTTCAAGACATATGCTTGCTGATGACCCCCAATTGAATTGGTCGATGAATACATAGAGCAAGTGAAAAAAACTAAACTACTAGGCATCATGTTGGACGCAGCTTTATCATGGTCAGAACACATGGATAATATTGTTATTAGAATGGGTAAGGGAATTGCTGTTACTAGAAAATGTGCAGAGTATGCAACATCTAGCACTCTAAATCAGGTGATTCAATCCCTGGTCCTATCACACTTAGAGTACTCTCCAGTTATATGGTCAATCCCTGGTCCTATCACACTTAGAGTACTCTCCAGATATATGGTTATACAGTATCTTTCAGTCCAGTTAGTACATACTAGCAACACTCATAACCACCAAACCAGACAGGCAAATTCAGGGCAGCTAAAACAACTCAAGCCAAGGACAAATTGCCTTAAATCTACAGTTTTATATAGAGCTATAGCTGAATGGAACTCTTACCAATCCATATTTCTCAGGCAAAAAGTCAATCCACCTTCAAGAAGAAAATCTAAGAACATCTAATGTGGTAGACCATGTGACTGGACAGGAAATAGAAAGAACATCTAATTTGATAGACCATGTGACTGGATAGGAAATAGAAAGAACATCTAATATGTTCTGCAAGCTGTCTGGTGGATCTGGTTCAATAGCTGACCTGACTCACTGCAAGCTGTCTGGTGGATCTGGTTCAATAGCTGACCTGACTCACTGCAAGCTGTCTGGTGGATCTGGTTCAATAGCTGACCTGACTCACTGCAAGCTGTCTGGTGGATCTGGTTCCAGAGCTGCATCAATAGCTGAGGTACTGTAACTACAAGCTATCCCAGCTCTGCCGATTTACTGGTTCCCCCACTTTAAGAAAAGAGAAAGACAAGAGAGACAACAGGGAGAAATAGAGACTGACATTGGACAGTTTAAAAACCCTGACTATGGATGCTTTGAATTCGGCGGGCGACTTCGTTAAGAGGCCTTAATAGCAGGCTATTTTAAGGAGGGTTGTTTGTGTGTGAGCGAAAGCGCGAGAGAGAGCGAGTGTGGGGGCGTTGATTAGAGCTCCAACTGCTCTGCTCATGCTGAGTTTAGTTGTACAGAACATCAGAGTGATGCTAGCTGGAGCTGTGGGCTGGGGCTGTGGGTTGGGGTTGTGGGCTGGGGCTGTGGGTTGGGGTTGTGGGCTGGGGCTGTGTGGTGGGGCTGTGGGTTGGGGTTGTGGGCTGGGGCTGTGTGGTGGGGCTGTGGGCTGTAGGCTGTGGGCTGAGGCTGTGTGCTGGGGCTGTGTGGTGGGGCTGTGGGCTGGGGCTGTGTGGTGGGGCTGTGGGCTATGGGCTGGGGCTGTGTGGTGGGGGCTGTGGGCTGTGGGCTGTGGGCTGGGGCTGTATGGTGGGGCTGTGGGCTGGGCCTGTGTGGTGGGGCAGTGGGCTGGGGCTGTGAACTGGGGCTGTGGACTGGGGCTGTGTGGTGGGGCTGTGGGCTGGGGCTGTGGACTGGGGCTGTGGCCTGTGGGCTGGGGCTGGGGGCTGTGGGCTGTGCGCTGTGTTGGGCTGGTCTCATCTGTTTCCTGATATTCTGTTTTCGAGCCTCTTTCATTAATAAATCATAGTCATCTGCAGAGCCCCCCTCTCTCTGTAACACTCTGGAGAGGAGAGGAGCGGAAAGGAGAGGAAAGAAGACAGGACAGGAGAGGAGAAGGGAGGAGGGGACAGGAGAGGAGACAGGAGGAGACGAGAAGGGAAGAGAGGACAGAGGAGAGGGGAGGGGTCAGGAGGAGAGGAGAAGGGAGGAGAGTGGACAGGAGAGTGTAGGAGACGAGAGGAGAGGAGATTAGAGGAGAGGAGACAGGAGAGGAGAGGGGACAGGAGAGGAGACAGGAGGAGAAGGAAGGAGACGAGAGGAGAGGAGACGAGAGGAGAGGAGACAGGAGAGGGGACAGGAGGAGAGGAGACAGGAGAGGAGACAGGAGGAGACGAGAAGGGAGGAGAGGGGAGAGGAGACAGGAGGAGAGGAGAGGAGACGAGAGGAGACAGGAGGAGACGAGAGGAGACGAGAGGAGACGAGAGGAGACGAGGAGAGGGGACAGGAGAGGAGACAGGAGGAGAGGAGACGAGAGGAGAGGAGACCGGAGAGGAGACAGGAGGAGACGAGAGGAGAGGAGACAGGAGAGGAGACAGGAGGAGAGGAGACGAGAGGAGAGGAGACAGGAGAGGAGACAGGAGGAGACAAGAAGGGAGGAGAGGGGAGAGGAGAGGAGACAGGAGAGGAGACAGGAGGAGAGGAGAGGAGACGAGAGGAGACAGGAGGAGACGAGAGGAGACGAGAGGAGACGAGAGGAGACAAGGAGAGGGGACAAGAGAGGAGACAGGAGGAGAGGAGATGAGAGGAGAGGAGACAGGAGAGGAGACAGGAGGAGACGAGAGGAGAGGAGACAGGAGAGGAGACAGGAGGAGAGGAAACGAGAGGAGAGGAGACAGGAGAGGAGACAGGAGGAGACGAGAAGGGAGGAGAGAACAGAATAGAGGAGAAAAGGAAGGAGGAGTAGAGGAGCACTGTGGAGACACTCATGCCTAGCAGGCAGCATGTCACCATGCCTGTCTGTCTTTGATCATTGTTTTATGAAATGCACCACTCTCTCTCTCCCTGACAAGCATCTGGGATCCACCAGAATGGCACCCTATTCCCTAAATAGTGCACTACTGTTGACCAGGGCCCATAGGGCTCTAGTAAAAAAGTTGTGCACTATATATGGAACAGAGTGGCATTTGGGTTGCAGATCCTGTTACTGCAGCTGCAGCCAAAGGAGGGGTCTGACTCAGAGGTACCTGGGAACCCGTTGGGCTCAGTGGGCTGTTGGGACGGCACTGTGCACCGGTCCCTATGCTGCTAGGTGGAGGGAGGTAGAAAAACACATCAACCGCAGACCATTCTCCTCCCTCCATGCCAACTGTATCGAATTATTTGATACAGTTAGACAACAACAGGTTTTGTTCAAGTCTGGTTGCTCTTTAGTTTTGACACATGCTTGCAATAGAAAAAAGAAGACTTTGTACTTTTGACAGAGAGATAAAGATCAAATCAAAGTTTTCCACAGAACACTTTTGACAACTGAGGTAATAAAGACGGGCCTCACTAACGTCTGTTGCTCTCTGCCACCATCCATGGTTGTCTGATTTCACAGGTACATTAACACAACTGATTTAACAGGTACATTAACACAACTGATTTAACAGGTACATTAACACAACTGATTTAACAGGTACATTAACACAACTGATTTAACAGGTACATTAACACAACTGATTTAACAGGTACATTAACACAACAGGTACATTAACACAACTGATTTAACAGGTACATTAACACAACTGATTTAACAGGTACATTAACACAACTGATTTAACAGGTACATTAACACAACTGATTTAACAGGTACATTAACACAACTGATTTAACAGGTACATTAACACAACAGGTACATTAACACAACTGATTTAACAGGTACATTAACACAACTGATTTCACAGGTACATTAACACAACTGATTTAACAGGTACATTAACACAACTGATTTAACAGGTACATTAACACAACTGATTTAACAGGTACATTAACACAACAGGTACATTAACACAACTGATTTAACAGGTACATTAACACAACTGATTTAACGGGTACATTAACACAACTGATTTAACAGGTACATTAACACAACTGATTTAACAGGTACATTAACACAACAGGTACATTAACACAACTGATTTAACAGGTACATTAACACAACTGATTTAACAGGTACATTAACACAACTGATTTAACAGGTACATTAACACAACTGATTTAACAGGTACATTAACACAACTGATTTAACAGGTACATTAACACAACTGATTTAACAGGTACATTAACACAACTGATTTAACAGGTACATTAACACAACAGGTACATTAACACAACTGATTTAACAGGTACATTAACTCAACTGATTTAACAGGTACATTAACACAACTGATTTAACGGGTACATTAACACAACTGATTTAACAGGTACATTAACACAACTGATTTAACAGGTACATTAACACAACTGATTTAACAGGTACATTAACACAACTGATTTAACAGGTACATTAACACAACAGGTACATTAACACAACTGATTTAACAGGTACATTAACTCAACTGATTTAACAGGTACATTAACACAACTGATTTAACGGGTACATTAACACAACTGATTTAACAGGTACATTAACTCAACTGATTTAACAGGTACATTAACACAACTGATTTAACAGGTACATTAACACAACTGACTAACAGGTACATTAACACAACAGGTACATTAACACAACTGATTTAACAGGTACATTAACTCAACTGATTTAACAGGTACATTAACACAACTGATTTAACGGGTACATTAACACAACTGATTTAACAGGTACATTAACTCAACTGATTTAACAGGTACATTAACACAACTGATTTAACAGGTACATTAACACAACTGACTAACAGGTACATTAACACAACTGATTTAACAGGTACATTAACACAACTGATTTAACAGGTACATTAATACAACTGATTTAACAGGTACATTAATACAACTGATTTAACAGGTACATTAACACAACTGACTAACAGGTACATTAGCACAACTGATTTAACAGGTACATTAACAAAACTGATTTAACAGGTACATTAACACAACTGATTTAACAGGTACATTAACACAACTGATTTAACAGGTACATTAACACAACTGACTAACAGGTACATTAACACAACTGATTTAACAGGTACATTAACACAACTGATTTAACAGGTACATTAATACAACTGATTTAACAGGTACATTAACACAACTGATTTAACAGGTACATTAATACAACGGATTTAACAGGTAGATTAACACAACTGACTAACAGGTACATTAACACAACTGATTTAACAGGTACATTAATACAACTGACTAACAGGTACATTAACACAACTGATTTAACAGGTACATTAATACAACGGATTTAACAGGTAGATTAACACAACTGACTAACAGGTACATTAACACAACTGATTTAACAGGTACATTAATACAACTGACTAACAGGTACATTAACACAACTGATTTAACAGGTACATTAACAGAACTGATTCAACAGGTACATTAACACCTCTGATTCTCCAATGACTTTCAGTATCTCTCTCCCTCTCATTCTAGATGTGCAATCCCCCCTAATTATCCCCCTTCTCTCAATTCAATTTCAATTTCAATTTAAGGGGCTTTATTGGCATGGGAAACAAATGTTTACATTGCCAAAGCAAGTGAAATAGATCATACACAAAATTGAAATAAACAATTAAAAATGTACAGTAAACATTACACTCACAGAAGTTCCAAAAGAATAAAGACATTTCAAATGTCATATTATGTCTATATACAGTGTTGTAATAATGTGCAAATAGTGAAAGTACAAAGGGGAAAATAAATAAACATAAATATGGGTTGTATTTACAATGGTGTTTGTTCTTCACTGGTTGCCCTTTTCTTGGGGCAACAGGTCACAAATCTTGCTGCTGTGATGACACACTGTGGTATTTCACCCAGTAGATATGGGAGTTCATCAAAATTGGATTTGATTCAAATTATTGGTGGGTCTCTGTAATCTGAGGGAAATTTGTGTCTCTAATATGGTCATACATTTGGCAGGAAGTTAGGAAGTGCAGCTCCGTTTCCACCTCATTTTGTGGGCAGCCTGTCGTCTCTTGAGAGCCAGGTCTTTCTCAATAGCAAAGCTATGCTCATTGAGTCTGTACATGCTCAAAGATTTCCTTATGTTTGGGTCAGACACAGTGGTCAGGTATTCTGCCACTGTCTACTCTCTGTTTAGGGCCAAATAGCATTTTAGTTTAATCTGCTTTTTGTAAATTCTTGTTAATGTGTCAAGTATTTATCTTTTAGTTTTCTCATGATTTGGTTGGGTCTAATTGTGTTGCTGTCCTGGTGCTCTGTGGGGTCTGTTTGTGTTTGTGAACAGAGTCCCAGGACCAGCTTGCTTAAGGGGCTCTTCTCCAGGTTTATTTCTCTGTAGGTGATGGCTTTGTTATCTACTTAGGGAGCAGTGCCCCACTCCCGACACTACCCGGTGAAATGTAAGGCGCCAAATTCAAAATCCAAAAGTTGAATTATTAAACATTCATCAATATACAGGTGTTGCATAGTCATCAAAAGCTCTGATTCTTGGCAATGCCACAGCATTGTCAGATTTCAAAAAGGATTTACGGCGAAAGCACAACATTTGATTGTTTGAGGATAGCACCTCTCATAAATCTCTGTTTGGTTGGCGCGTTATGTTCATAAAATACAGTGTCCACTCGCCCATTGAACAGTGAAGAGAACACGTTCAACCTATACCTATACACTTGTCCAAGAACAATCAAACATCATTGATAATGTATACTTAGGAACACTTTTATGTATATTTACTATAATATTTCAACCGGATTATAAACTAGACGATAGGAAAGGAAAAAACCACAGCGAGCGCGAGCCCGTGAAAGCGCCTCCTCTTCTGTTTACATCCGATGACTAGTTAGACATTTTTCTTCTATTATCATCCAGAGCAACCTAACATCACTAAACACTGTCTAGAGACTGTTGACATCCAGTGGAAGCAATAGGTACTGCAATCTTACTCCCATATATGGCTGTTTTCAATAGGGAGGGGTTCAAAATGAGGCAATGTGTCAAAAACACTTTTTCCAGGACAGAAATTCCTCGGGTTTTTGACTGCTATATCAGTTATGTTATACTCACAGACAATATTTTAACACTCTTAGAAACTTCAGAGTGTTTCCTCTCCAATAGTACTAATTATGTGCATATCCTAGTTTCTGGGCCTGAGTGGCAGGCCTTTTACTTTGGGCACGCCAGACTCTCCAAAACCGACACCTCAGCTGCCGCTCCCTAAGAAGTTATGGAAGGTTTGGGAATCGCTTCCTTTTAGGTGGTTATAGAATTTAACGGCTCTTTTCTGGATTTTGATAATTAGCGGGTATCGGCCTAATTCTGCTCTGCATGCATTATTTGGTGTTCTACGTTGTACACAGAGGATATTTTTTGCCACATTCAGCATGTAGAGTCTCAATTTGGTGTTTGTCCCATTTTGTGAATTCTTGGTTGGTGAGTGCGGCCCAGGTCTCACAACCTCTCTCTCTCTCTCTCTCTCTCTCTCTCTCTCTCTCTCTCTCTCTCTCTCTCTCTCTCTCTCTCTCTCTCTCTCTCTCTCTCTCTGTGTCTCTCTCTCTCTCTGTGTCTCTCTCTCTCTGTCTCTCTCTCTCTGTGTCTCTCTCTCTCTCTCTCTCTCTCTCTCTCTCTCAGACAGAGAGAGAGACAGAGAGAGAGAGAGACACAGAGAGAGAGAGACACAGAGAGAGAGACACACAGAGAGAGAGAGAGAGACACAGAGAGAGAGAGACACAGAGAGAGAGAGACAGAGAGAGAGACACAGACAGAGAGAGAGAGAGAGAGAGAGAGAGAGAGAGAGAGAGAGAGAGAGAGAGAGAGAGACAGTGTCTCTCTCTCTGTGTCTCTCTCTCTCTGTGTCTCTCTCTCTTGCTCAGTCTCTCTGTCTCTCCTTATCTCTCCCACTCCCTCTCTCTCTCTTCCCCACTCTGAATCCCCCTCTCTGCCTCCCTCTCTCTACCTCCACCCATCTTCCTCTCCCATCTCCCCTCATGCTGTGATCATATTCAGGCTCTGTAATTCAGTAACGCAGTAAATCAGACCCCAGGGTCACAAAGCTCCTAGATAATAACCAAACACCACAGGGTTATAGCCAAACACCACAGGGGTAAATAAAGGAATAAAACACATGTTCTATGACCACTTGAGTTACATTTGTTTTCTTTGGGCTTATTTATTTATGTATTTTGCCTGCAAATGTTGCCTGCGTGGCTCTCTCTCATTACCATTGCTTGGCTACACATTCCACTACCCAGTCTACTGTAAATGGCTTCAAAACCAATCTGGTCTGCTTCAGTGTGGAGGGAGAGAAGGTTTCTATTCTGTTGCCTATCTCTATCTCTCTCTCGCTCTCTCTCTCTCTCTCTCTCTCTCTCTCTCTCTCTCTCTCTCTCTCTCTCTCTCTCTCTCTCTCTCTCTCTTTAACAGGTACATTTAACAGGTACATTAACACAACTGATTTAACAGGTACATTAACTCAACTGATTTAACAGGTACATTAACTCAACTGATTTAACAGGTACATTAACACAACTGATTTAACAGGTACATTAACACAACTGATTTAACAGGTACATTAACACAACTGATTTAACAGGTACATTAACACAACTGATTTAACAGGTACATTAACACAACTGACTAACAGGTACATTAACACAACTGATTTAACAGGTACATTAACACAACTGACTAACAGGTACATTAACACAACTGATTTAACAGGACATTAGCATTGGACTTGTAACCGAAAGGTTGCAAGGTCAAATCCCTGAGCTGACAAGGTAAAAATCTGTCGTTCTGCCCCTGAACAAGGCAGTTAACCCACTGTTCCTAGGCTGTCATTCAACATAATAATTTGTTCTTAACTGACTAAACTAGTTAAATAAATAAAAAACAAATAAATAAAGTTGAAAGAGTTCATTTAAATTGATTAGATTAGAATTTGGGTGTGTTGCTCCTGTCTTTTGTTTTAACCAGCAAAGTGCACAGAAATGTTACTTCCGATTGGGGCTTCGATTCTGCTTGAATTTGGTTAAAAGGACAATGAATTTGTTCAGACTTTGAGAACTTGCTACCAAGCTCCTGTGTTTATCAGACTCACACAGTGTTTTCTTTTCTTATAGAGATTATTCTGAAATGAAGACACGTGTAATCACATTAAGTCTTAGCCCGTTGGTGATATTCAAGTACTATTCAAGTGTTATTCTGTAATGTATCATGTATTTCATGTACACTGGAATTGTTTGAGTGTTAATTATTTCATGACTAATACATCCTGTTAGTTGAATAGAGTAACTCCGGAACGGTGCAAGATAGACCCATGTTCATTATAGTCACACTAAGTCGGTGATGCAAAGCCTTGACTTGAGCTTCTAGATCCTCAGGGCCTGTTGCATTTATTCACATCATTTGGGAGTCAGATTGATAAATGTAGTATTCAACATAATTCCTACATAATGGTGACCCCCTCATCCTCAGCCGATGGGATTTTCCACCAAACTACAAGAGTGCACTCTTAGAAAAAAAAGGGTTATTTGGCTGTCCCCATAGGAGAACCCTTTTTGGTTCCAGGTGAAACCCTTCCTGGTTCCAGTAAGAACCCGTTTGGGTTTCATGTAGAACCCTCTGTGGAAAGGGTTCTACATGGAACCCAAACCTGTTCCACCTGGAAACAAAAGGGTTTTCCAGAAAACCAAAAAGTGTTCTTAAAAGAGTTATCCTATGGGGACAGCCGAAGAACCCTTTTTAGGTTCTAGATAGCACCTTTTAACTGTAGCATGAAGTCCAAGGAACTGTCCGTAGATCTCAGAGATGAGGCACATATCTGTAGAAGGGTAAACAATTTCTAGAGTGTTGTAAGTTTCTAAGAGCACAGTGGACTCCATCATTGGGAAATTGAAAAAATATGGAACTACGCAGACTCTGCCTAAAGCTGGCCGTCCTACCAAACTGAGCAACCGGGCAAGAAGGACCTTGGTCAGGGAGGTGGCCAACAACCAATGGCCACTCTGACAGAACTACAGAGCTCCTTGGCTGAGATGGGAGAAGCTGCCAGACAGACAACAGTCTCTACAGCGCTTCACTAATCTGGGCTTTATGGGATAGCAGCCAGACGGAAGCCACTCCTGAGAAAAACCCACATGACATCACGCCTGGAGTTTTCAAAAAGACTGTGGTCTGATGTGTAACTCTTTGGCCTGAGTGCAAAGCGGTATGTTTGAAGAAAACCAGGCACAGTTCATCACCTGTCTAACACTACTGTGAAGCATGGTGGTGGCAGCATCATGCTATGGGAATGCTTTTAAGCGGCAGGGACTGGGAGACTGGTCATGATATAGAGGGAACAATGAATGGAGCAAAATACAGGAAAATCCTTGATGAAAACCAGCTTCAGAGTGCAAACAACCTTAGACTGGGGCAATGATTTTTCACATTCTAACAGGACTATGACCCCAAGCATACATCCAGAGCAACACTGGAATGGCTTCAGAACAAGAATGTGAAAGTCCTTGAGTGGCCCCGCCAAAGCTCAGACTTGAATCCCATTGAAATGCATCGAATGATGTTCTCCGCCGCTTCCCATCTTTAACAGACCTTGAGAAAATCTGCAAGGAAGAAGGTGTGGATACTTATGTAGAATGAGATACACTACATGACCAAAAGTATGTGGACACCTGCTCATCAAACATCTCATTCCAAAATCATGGGCATTGATATGGAGTTGGTCCCCCCATTTGCTGCTATTACAGCCTCCACTCTGCTAGGAAGGCTTTCCACTAGATGTTGGAACATTGCTGCGGGGACTTGCTTCCATTCAGCCACAAGAGCATTAGTGAGGTAAACCACTGATTTTGGCCGATCAGGCCTGGCTCGCAGTCGGCATTCCAAAGGTGTTTGATGGGGTTGAGGTCAGGGCTCTGTGCAGGCCAGTCAAGTTTTTCCACATCAATCTCGACAAACTATTTCTGTTTGGGCCTTGCTTTGTGCACGGGGGCATTGTCATGCTGAAACAGGAAAGGGCCTTCCCCAAAAGGTTGTAAGCATAGAATAGTCTAGAATGTCATTGTCTGCTGTAGAGTTAAGATTTCCCTTCACTGGAACCAAGGGGCCTAGCCCGAACCATGAAAAACAGCCCCAGACCATCATTCCTCCTCCACCAAACTTTACAGTTGGCACTATGCATTCGGGCAGGTAGCGTTTTCCTGGCATCCGCCAAACCCAGGATCGTCCATCGGACTGCCAGATGGTGAAGCGTGATTCATCACTCAAGAGAATGCGTTTCCACTGCTCCAGAGTCCAATGGCAGCAAGCTTGGTGATCGTAGGCTTGTGTGCGGCTGCTCGGCCATGGAAACCCATTTCATGAAGCTCCCGACGAACAGTTCTTGTGCTGATGTTGCTTCCAGAGGCAGTTTGGAACTCGGTAGTGAGTGTTGCCACTTCACAATAACAGCACTTATAGTTGACCAGGGCAGCTTTAACAGGGCAGGAATTTGATGAACTGACTTGTTGGAAAAGTGGCATCCTATGAGGACAGACGGTGCCACGTTAAAAGTCACTGAGCTCTTCAGTAAGGCCATTCTACTGCCAATGTTTGTCTATGGAGATTGCATGGCTGTGACATATTTTTTTCTCTCTCTCTCTCTCTCTCTCTCTCTCTCTCTCTCTCTCTCTCTCTCTCTCTCCCTCTCTCTCTCTGCTGCAGGTAGTCAGTTGTGTGGTCTTCATTAAATAATTTTTTTTCTATCAATGCACAGGAAATAGAAAGTCCCTAATCCCGTATATAGTGCGCTACTTTTGAGAAGAGCCCTATGTTCCCCGGTCTAAAGTAGTGCATTAATTAAATAGCGAATAGGGTGCCATTTTGGAGTCGTTCTCAGATTGCCTGTGTCGTTACTGTTGAAAGGTTAAAGGGTCGCCATTGAAGTAGTCTCGTCCTGACGACGTCATTTGGTGGAAGCGTGTTAAATACAGACACCAGGTGATCAAGGTCATTTAAATGAACACGCGTCAGTATACAGATAGGGTCATTTACCTTGGTTGAGTTCGATTAGAACTTCTATGAACAACGTTGGCCTTTTGACTCTTACCAAGTCGTGGTAAAGTATGCCAAGGCATGCACGGCTTGCAAACATTTTAAAGTTGGACCACCTTCAAGAGATGCTAATGCTATCGGAGAAAAATGGAGATAGCATTTTTTTTTCCCTCTCTCTCTCTTTTCATTTTAAATGTGTTTTTGATTTGAGCTGAGATTGAAACTGAGAGAAATATGACAGGCTGAGAGGACCATGCAAGAGAGTATTTTGTAGAGAGAGACAAACTCAGTCTCAGGCTAGTATCTCTGGTTTCAAAGTGGTGAGCAGTGGTTGTCGACTGATATGAAGCTCAAATCCACTGTGTCAGTTCGGAGTGAGATTGTTAGCTGACCGCGTCTGTGTGTGTGTTGTGTGTGTGTGTCGTGTGTGTGTGTGTGTCAGTTCAGAGTGAGATTGTTAGCTGACCGTGTGTGTGTGTGTGTGTGTGTGTGTGTGTGTGTGTGTGTGTGTGTGTGTGTGTGTGTGTGTGTGTGTGTGTGTCTGTCAGTTCGGATTGATAATTGTTAGCTGACCGCGTCTGTGTGTGTGTGTGTCGTGTGTGTGTGTTGTGTGTGTGTGTCACATCAGAGTGAGATTGTTAGCTGACCGCGTCTGTGTGTGTGTTGTGTGTGTGTGTGTGTGTGTGTGTGTGTCGTGTGTGTGTGTGTGTGTCAGTTCAGAGTGAGATTGTTAGCTGACCCAGTGTTCAGTCTGAGGTTCCATGCTCCACTGAATCTCCATGCGATCTTGTCCTGTGGCTCTCTAGAAGTTAAGGACTGTATGTGTGTGTGTATGCATTCATTTGATAGGTTTCATCTCTATTCAAAGAGTATGAATCTAGAACTGGGTTCAAATATAATTTGTTTTCTTCCTAAATACTCTTAATTGAGCCTGGCCGCTGTGCCAGGTGGGCAAATCTTGCACTTTTGGGACTATTCAATAAGTTCCATTGAGTCAGGCAAGCTCCATCAAGAGCAGCTAAAGTATTTGAAAGAAAACAAATACTAATTGAATACAGGTCTGTGTATTTCTTCCTGGAGGAGTGATCCAGTGGAAATAGAGGCAATTAGACAGGGGTCTATAACCTTTTCTAGCATGAGAGCTGCTTAAAAAAAATGAAACAAGTCTACTTTCCTTTTTCTTTTTTTAAAGATTTCAAATAGATTTCACACACGCTTCTCTTCTTCTCTTCCACACACGCTTCTCTTCTTCTCTCCCATGCAATACTTCTCTTCTTCTCTCCCATGCAATACTTCTCTTCTTCTCTCCCATGCAACTCTTCTCTTCTTCTCTCCCATGCAACTCTTCTCATCTTCTCTCCCATGCAACTCTTCTATTCTTCTCTCCCATGCAACTCTTCTCATCTTCTCTCCCATGCAACTCTTCTATTCTTCTCTCCCATGCAACTCTTCTCTTCTTCTCTCCCGTGAAACTCTTCTCTTATTCTCTCCCATGCAACTCTTCTCATTGTCTCTCCCATGCAACTCTTCTCATCTTCTCTCCCCATGCAACTCTTCTCATCTTCTCTAACCCTAACCAGCAGAACTACAGTCTAACCCAGTGGAGGGGGAGTACTGTAGTTAGGTTATCCCTAACCAACAGATGTGGCAGGGCATGAAAACTATTACGGACTACAAACGGAAACTTAGGTTTATGTAGTAAATATTTTTTTGACTCTATTTCTTTAACTGCATTGTTGGTTTAAGGGCTTGTAAGTCAGCATTTCACGATAAGGTTCTACACTTGTTGTATTCGGTGGGGGGCATGTGACCAATAACATTTGATTTGATCTGAAGGGGAGTAGTTACCAGCAGTACCCACTTCACCCTCAACGATGAGGAGAAACAGTGTGAACAGATAGCAGTACAGATAGATCTACTCTCTGGGCATTGGCAATGAGTTTAATAGCAGCAGGTAGCGCCTGCTGAACACCAACACTTACAGACTGGTAGTGCGTCCTAAATGGCACCCTATTCCCTATAGTGTACTATGGGTCTTGATTGAATGTAGTGCAGTGTAACGGAGCCATTTGAGAACGCAGTCTGGGAAGCTGCCTCCACTGAGAGAGATTCAAATAACTTCAAAGTGACATTGATGAAAATGTTTCAGAGCTCCATCTCATTATCGTCAGGAACAGGCAGAAAGGGATGTATCATATCTATATAATCTATCATAAAGAAATGACTGGAATGGGTCTGTGGTACGATCAACAAGTGTTGGAAATCAAAGTGGTGTCTTTGAGTTACATACAGTACCTTGTGGCTGACTGGTCTCTCTCTCTCTCTCTCTCTCTCTCTCTACCTCTCCTCTCCTCCATTCTAGCCCCAGCAAGTGAATCAGTGGCATTTTCCCTTAGATAAATCACATCAGTTGAAATTGAAGCATTGATTGTGATGTGCTGAGGGAAGAGAAAGGGGGAAAAACACTGATCCTACAAAATAGGATTTTATGACTTCTGCTGTCACATTTAGTCGCTTTGCCAATTTACCAGCATCGCCTAGCGTCTCTATGGGCCCCTGACGATGTTCTCGGGGGTGGCTGGGGGACTGTGGGGATGCGATGCTCTGACACACCGGCACTGACTGCCACGAGCACCCAGGCACATTACATCTCTCCCATTGTATTGTAGAAAACACAAAAGGGATGATGTCTGCAGGTTGAGTTTCCCCACCACGAGACATAACCTCTTCACAGTATGGATTGCGTTGGCATTCCATAGTGTTTCTCCATTATGTCAGATGGCTACAGAGTCTGTTAGACAGATACATGTGCTTCATTATGTCAGATGGCTACTGAGTCTGCTATACATATGCAGACTTACAGAAGGAGGGTAACTCATTCATTTTCTATCAGAATATTTTGTATAAAGATTATATTTTTAGATACTAGGATTAACTCTTCATTGGCCTGAAACATTCTTACACACCTCAAGTTCAACTGTGCGCACTGCCTTTATACCATAGGCCTGCAGTAGCTAAAGCTCTATAGAAGCCACACCCCACCAAACCCTCACAAAAGTTTTTTTTTTAAACTTTGTTAGGGTAATATCAAAAGTAAATCAAGCCATTGTTTATTGGGAATATATGAGCAGCAATATTGCATTATTATATTGCGGGCAAACACAGCATCATTACATTGCTGAAAAACACAGCATTTATGGAGTTTAATTTGGCCAAAGAAAAATGGCTCAGCAGAAGTAAATTACTGTTTAAACCTTCACAAAAGTTCTGAACTGGATATTTTGCGGCAATTACCAACAAAGGCAAGTGCCTATTTTATGCAAAAAAGTATTTTACAACAGACCTACTTAGAACCTATTTTAAAGTAAGAACACAATTAAAAAGACAGATTGAATTTAATTTAGCCAAATAAAATGTCTCAACAGAATTAAACAAAACAGATTTTGCATGTAAAAAAAAATGGTTTCAATTAATAAATAGGCTTAAAATAATAATAAGGATATAAAATAATAATTATGATAAAACAATTGATTATAAGTAAATGTAAGTTCCAATATTGCATCCTACCTGAATAGAGAGTTGCACAGTAACCTGCATTTGGCCATGCCAATGTTCCTCTCATCTTCCACTGCAGTATCACAATTTATATTAAATTCCCCTTGTAGGCTTTCACTATAGGCATACTCTTTTTCCTCAAACTTTCGTTTTACTCCATCTTCACAATTAACAGTGGTCTAGGCCAAGGCTCCTCTCACTCGCTCTCTCTCTCTCTCTCTCTCTCTCTCTCTCTCTCTCTCTCTCTCTCTCTCTCTCTCTCTCTCTCTCTCTCCTCTCTCTCCTCTCTCCTCAGCCGCAGGCTCACATGCATGCAAGGCATGAGAGAAAGGTGTTGAAGTGAGAAGGGGTGTAGGCTATGATAGACAGCCTCTCCAGGACAATTTGGCACGCTACAATTTTATTTATTGGCTTTTTATTTCAACTACCGACTAAAGGAACCCCTGATACATTTTCGCATCACAGTTGTGTTTCCAACAAATTGACTTGTTGCAGATGAAGGTCTGTGTAAATAAATAGTGCACATTATAATAACTTTTCAGATTAAATGGGTTTCCATTGCATTTCCAACTGTGGGTTTACTGATTGTTTTGTCACAAAACAAAGGTTTTGTATCCGACGTGTAGGCTACTTTACTGCATAACGAGGTTGGAAAATGAGTCTGTTAGACAGACAACTGACCCACAACTGATCCTTATAAACTGTCCAGAGTAGACCCACTACTGATCCTTATAAACTGTCCAGAGTAGACCCACTACTGATCCTTATTAACTGTCCAGAGTAGACCCACTACTGATCCTTATAAACTGTCCAGAGTAGACCCACTACTGATCCTTATATACTGTCCAGAGTATACCCACTACTGATCCTTATAAACTGTCCAGAGTAGACCCACTACTGATCCTTATAAACTGTCCAGAGTAGACCCACTACTGATCCTTTTATACTGTCCAGAGTAGACCCACTACTGATCCTTATAAA
This sequence comes from Brachymystax lenok tsinlingensis, assembly GCA_030435695.1. Classification (NCBI taxonomy): domain Eukaryota; kingdom Metazoa; phylum Chordata; class Actinopteri; order Salmoniformes; family Salmonidae; genus Brachymystax; species Brachymystax lenok. The sequence goes on from CM059784.1 coordinate 37,596,406, forward strand.
CTGTCCAGAGTAGACCCACTACTGATCCTTATATACTGTCCAGAGTAGACCCACTACTGATCCTTATAAACTGTCCAGAGTAGACCCACTACTGATCCTTATATACTGTCCAGAGTAGACCCACTACTGATCCTTATATACTGTCCAGAGTAGACCCACTACTGATCCTTATCAACTGTCCAGAGTAGACCCACTACTGATCCTTATATACTGTCCAGAGTAGACCCACTACTGATCTTTATATAAGGATTGTACTTCCGACGCCGACAGAGATGGCAGCCTCGCTTCACGTTCTCAGGAAACCATGCAGTATTTTGTTTTTTTATGTATTACTTCTTACATTGTTACCCCGGGAAATATTACGTTTTATTACATACAACCGGGAGGAACTATTGGATATAAGAGCAACGTCAACTTACCAACATTACGACCAGGAATATGACTTTCCCAAAGAGGATTCTCTGTTTGTTACCCCAGCCAGGACAACAGACTGGATCGTACCCGGCGACTCAAAACAACGGCGGCGCCGGAGAAGAGGGAAACGCACCGGTCTTTTGGTCAAGCTACGTCGACGGGCGCATTGTGCACCTCTCCCGAGTATTTTAATCGCCAATGTACAGTCTCTTGACAACAAAGTAGACGAAATCCGATCGAGGGTTTCAGAGAGACATCCGAGACTGCAACGTTCTTTGCTTCACAGAAACATGGCTCACTCAGGAACGTTATCTGAGTCGGTACAGCCACCTGGATTCTCCACACATCGCGCCGACAGAAACAAACATCTCTCTGGTAAGAAGAAGGGCGGGGGTGTATGCCTTATGATTAACGAGTCGTGGTGTGATCATAACAACATACAGGAACTCAAGTCCTTTTATTCACCTGACATAGAATTCCTTACAATCAAATGCAGACCGCATTATCTACCAAGAGAATTCTTCTCGATTATAATCACAGCCGTGTACATCCCCCCCTCAAGCTGATACATCGACGGCACTGAAAGAAATTCATTTCACTCTAGGTAAATTGGAAACCACATATCCTGAGGCTGCATTTATTGTGGCTGGGGATTTTAATAAGGCTAATTTGAAAACAAGGCTTCCGAAATTTTACCAGCATATCGAATGTGCCACCCGGGCTGGTAAAATCCTGGATCATCGTTGCGGACCATGATGTCCTGCTCCCAGACAAACTAAACAACTTCTTTGCTCGCTTTGAGGACAATACAGTGCCACCGACACGGCCTGCTACTAAAACCTGTGGGCTCTCCTTCACCGCAGCCAATGTGAGAAAAACATTTAAATGTGTTAACCCTCGCAAGGCTGCCGGCCCAGATGGCATCCCTGGCCGTGTCCTCAGAGCATGCGCAGACCAGCTGGCTGGTGTGTTTACGGACATATTCAATCAGTCCCTATCCCAGGCTGCTGTTCCCACATGCTTCAAGAGGGCCACCATTGTTCCTGTTCCCAAGAAAGCTAAGGTAACTGAGCTAAATGACTATCGCCCGTAGCACTCACTTCCGTCATCATGAAGTGCTTTGAGAGATTAGTCAAGGATCATATCACCTCCATCCTGCCAGACACCCTGGACCCACTCCAATTTGCTTACCGTCCCAATAGGTCCACAGACAGCCAATCGCAATCACACTGCATACTGCCCTAACCCACCTGGACAAGAGGAATACTTATGTAAGAATGCTGTTCATCGACTACAGCTCAGCATTTAACACCATAGTTCCCTCCAAGCTCGTCATTAAGCTCGAGACCCTGGGTCTCGACCCAGCCCTGTGCAACTGGGTCCTGGACTTCCTGACGGGCGGCCCCAGGTGGTGAGGGTAGGAAACAACATCTCCACCCGCTGATCCTCAACACTGGGGCCCCACAAGGGTGCGTTCTCAGCCCTCTCCTGTACTCCTGTTTACCCATGACTGCGTGGCCAAGCACGCATCCAACTCAATCATCAAGTTTGCTGACGACACTACAGTGGTAGGCTTGATTACCAACAACGACGAGACGGCCTACAGGGAGGAGGTGAGGGCCCTCGGAGTGTGGTGTCAGGAAAATAACCTCTCACTCAATGTCAACAAAACAAAGGAGATGATCGTGGACTTCAGGAAACAGGACAACCGTAAGGCTCTCCAGAGGGGAGTGAGGACTGCACAACGCATCACCCGGGGTAAACTACCTGCTCTTCAGGACACCTACACCACCCGATATCACAGGAAGGCCAAAAAGATCATCAAGGACAACAACCACCCGAGCCACTGCCTGTTCACCCCGCTATCATCCAGAAGGCGAGGTCAGTACAGGTGCATCAAAGCTGGGACCGAGAGACTGAAAAACAGCTTCTACCTCAAGGCCATCAGACTGTTAAACAGCCATCACTAACATTGAGTGGCTGCTGCCAACATACTGACTTAAATCTCTAGCCACTTTAAACATAGGAATTGGATGTAACAATGTATCACTAGCCACTTTAAACAATTTTGTATATAATGTTTACTTATACGACATACTTATATTAAATGTATACACTGTACTCTAAACCATCTACTGAATCTTGCCTATGCTGCTCGGCCATCGACCCAAATCTCTAGCCACTTTAATAATTATAATTGGATGAAATAATGTATCACTAGCCACTTTAAACAATGCCATTTATATAATGTTTACATATCCTACATTACTCATCTCATATATATATATGTGTATATACTGTACTCCATACCATCTACTGCATCCTGCCTCACTCATCCATATATTTATATGTACATACTCGTATTCATTCCGTTACTCTTGTGTGTATAAGGTATTTGTTGTGAATTTGTTAGATTACTTTGTTAGATACTACTGCATGGTCGGAACTAGAAGCACAAGCATTTTGCTACACTCGCATTAACATCTGCTAACCATGTGTATGTGACAAATAAAATTTGATTTGATTTATATACTATCCAGACTAGACCCACTACTGATCCTTATAAACTGAACAGAGTAGACCCACTACTGATCCTTATAAACTGTCCAGAGTAGACCCACTACTGATCCTTATAAACTGTCCAGAGTAGACCCACTACTGATCCTTATAAACTGTCCAGAGTAGACCCACTACTGATCCTTATAAACTGTCCAGAGTAGACCCACTACTGATCCTTATAAACTGTCCAGAGTAGACCCACTACTGATCCTTATAAACTGTCCAGAGTAGACCCACTACTGATCCTTATATACTGTCCAGAGTAGACCCACTACTGATCCTTATATACTGTCCAGAGTAGACCCACTACTGATCCTTATTAACTGTCCAGAGTAGACCCACTACTGATCCTTATTAACTGTCCAGAGTAAACCCACTACTGATCCTTATATACTGTCCAGAGTAGACCCACTACTGATCCTTATATACTGTCCAGAGTAGACCCACTACTGATCCTTATTAACTGTCCAGAGTAGACCCACTACTGATCCTTATTAACTGTCCAGAGTAGACCCACTACTGATCCTTATAAACTGTCCAGAGTAGACCCACTACTGATCCTTATATACTGTCCAGAGTAGACCCAATGCTGATCCTTATAAACTGTCTAGAGTAGACCCACTACTGATCCTTATAAACTGTCCAGAGTAGACCCACTACTGATTCTTATAAACTGTCCAGAGTAGACCCACTACTGATCCTTATAAACTGTCCAGAGTAGACCCAATGCTGATCCAAATGAAACATTCAAATCACATGGCTTTTGCTCCGTTTTTCAAATGACATTTTCACCCTAGCCTTCACTTGAAAACAATGGTACAATTATTCATTGTACTGTGTGTGTTGTAGGCTACTGTAGACTAGCTAGGTATAATTGTACTGTCCCTCTACTGAATCTTGCAAATGCCGTTCGGCCATCGACCCAAATCTCTAGCCACTTTAATAATTATAATTGGATGAAATAATGTATCACTAGCCACTTTAAACAATGCCATTTATATAATGTTTACATATCCTACATTACTCATCTCATATATATATATATGTGTATATACTGTACTCCATACCATCTACTGCATCCTGCCTCACTCATCCATATATTTATATGTACATACTCGTATTCATTCCGTTACTCTTGTGTGTATAAGGTATTTGTTGTGAATTTGTTAGATTACTTTGTTAGATACTACTGCATGGTCGGAACTAGAAGCACAAGCATTTCGCTACACTCGCATTAACATCTGCTAACCATGTGTATGTGACAAATAAAATTTGATTTGATTTATATACTATCCAGACTAGACCCACTACTGATCCTTATAAACTGAACAGAGTAGACCCACTACTGATCCTTATAAACTGTCCAGAGTAGACCCACTACTGATCCTTATAAACTGTCCAGAGTAGACCCACTACTGATCCTTATAAACTGTCCAGAGTAGACCCACTACTGATCCTTATAAACTGTCCAGAGTAGACCCACTACTGATCCTTATTAACTGTCCAGAGTAGACCCACTACTGATCCTTATTAACTGTCCAGAGTAGACCCACTACTGATCCTTATAAACTGTCCAGAGTAGACCCACTACTGATCCTTATATACTGTCCAGAGTAGACCCAATGCTGATCCTTATAAACTGTCTAGAGTAGACCCACTACTGATCCTTATAAACTGTCTAGAGTAGACCCACTACTGATCCTTATAAACTGTCCAGAGTAGACCCACTACTGATCCTTATAAACTGTCCAGAGTAGACCCACTACTGATCCTTATAAACTGTCCAGAGTAGACCCACTACTGATCCTTATAAACTGTCCAGAGTAGACCCACTACTGATCCTTATTAACTGTCCAGAGTAGACCCACTACTGATCCTTATAAACTGTCCAGAGTAGATCCACTACTGATCCTTATTAACTGTCCAGAGTAGACCCACTACTGATCCTTATAAACTGTCCAGAGTAGACCCACTACTGATCCTTATATACTGTCCAGAGTAGACCCAATGCTGATCCTTATAAACTGTCCAGAGTAGACCCACTACTGATCCTTATAAACTGTCCAGAGTAGACCCACTACTGATCCTTATAAACTGTCCAGAGTAGACCCAATGCTGATCCAAATGAAACATTCAAATCACATGGCTTTTGCTCCGTTTTTCAAATGACATTTTCACCGTAGCCTTCACTTGAAAACAATGGTACAATTATTCATTGTACTGTGTGTGTTGTAGGCTACTGTAGACTAGCTAGGTATAATTGTACTGTCCCTCTAAACAAGATCAATGGAGGAGCTTTCTGAGCTGTGTGTCTCATGTCTTCTCCATTATTTCATGCGTATTGATGCACCTGGCCTCTCTGCTGCTTTTCAGCTATTCATATTTCTTCCTGTTGATTCATGTTGCATATTCATGCAGCTTTGAACGCTTTTATCTGTGGTATAATTGCTAGTTAGCCTATTGCTGATTTGGACGAAAACAATCCACCTACCACTATTGTCACTAAATGGTGGATAGAGGGCATGATAGACAGTTAGACTGGTAGACTATATTGTCCCTATAAATGGGGGACAGAGGGCAGGAGAGGCAGACTGGTAGACTATATTGATATATATTGGAGGTGCATGCAAGCAGATGAGGACATGTGGCTATATGGAAGAAATTATATAGTAAAACCTGCAGAAGAATGAATGTTAAGCTGGAAAGAAATCACAATACTCTCCCCTGTGCCCAATAACATCCACACTACTCTCCCCCTGTGTCCAATAACATCCACACTACTCTCCCCCTGTGTCCAATAACATCCACACTACTCTCCCCCTGTGCCCAATAATATCCACACTACTCTCCCCTGTGTCCAATAACATCCACACTACTCTCCCCTGTGCCCATTAAAAAACACACTTCTCTCCCCTGTGTCCAATAACAACCACACTACTCTCCCCTGTGCCCATTAAAAACCACACTACCCTCCCCTGTGCCCATTAAAAACCACACTACCCTCCCCATAGCAAAATAAATACATTTGGCAATTCTCCCCTATTTTGCCACAGTGACTTGCGATCTGTCCCTAATCCAATGCTGCCACGCTGAATACAAACAGTACATGTATACAGTATAGGCTACATACTGAACATGTACATCAACATATACAGATGGATTCCCTTCATCTGATCGCCATATTGCCACAGAGAATATTCATTATTTATCGTGAGATGGCCATAAACAATACCTAGTAGTGCTTATACTGCCAGAACTTTCCGGTAAATATAGTTATAGGTTTCTGTGGTGTAGTCACCTTTGAGGACCCAAGCATACAATACAAATCATATTATTATTTTCCAATTCAACAAAATTGAAATGATCGAAAACTCTTTCTAAATATAGCAACAATCAAATTATAAACTTCCTAATATTTCACCTTTCTTATAACTGTAAAATAAATATGATCATACTTAGTAACAGTATAAAATTGGCATAATTTAATTTAACTGAAGACAGCCAATTTTCTTCAAAATGTTCTCTGAGCAACGCAGAGACCCTCTGTGAAAGTGTTCTTGTTGCATTTCCACAAAATGATTGTGTCTTTTTTTTATTCATGTTGAGAGCTATAAATCCATCTGAGAACATCACAGCGAGATGCTATTGCCTTTTCTGCTATCGCCGGCCTCTTCCGTTTCATATGCCGTATTGTAAGCGGAAGCTGCGATAATCACATCCAGAGGAAATTGATCCCTTTGTCTGGATAGGCAAGAAAATGTGACTTGTTTGCTCCCTTTGCAAATGAGGTGTCAGTTTTTTTTCTCCATACTGCATCTGAGCTGAGAGCGGGAGCTGCGTGTGAAGCGGGAGAGTGTAGTGTTTCACTGAGTGTACAGCCGTTGATGTTGTGTCATTCACAGAGCGCCTCCAGTACACAAAAAATGTTGGGTCGAACCAGAGCTGTGGCTGTCACAAAAATCTTGTCAGCCCGGTGATTGTCAAGCAAATAACTGTCGGTCTCACAGTAATTGACCGTTAATTAACATAAAGGGGTTCCACACATGCTAGCCTTTGAAACATCTACATTTAAAAAGTCTAATGTGTAACAAATCAATTTAATTGCCTGTACACCATCACAATAAATCCATTATTTATTTCAGGCAGGTCTTTCCTATGAAACATTATAATATGAAGAAGTGTCATTATTTTATATTATATGATTTTATAGTAAGAATATAATTTTACTTTGCTGAATAAAATAGAAAGGATATTTTCCTGAGTTAGTGCGCACATGGATTGGTTATTCGGTGTTCAGCTTAAAAAGTGTTCATTTGAAACAGGTTAGGTGCTATATTTAGAGTTATTTGGCAACTTTAGTTGTGAATGACACAAACCTTAGAATGTCTTATGAAATCAAAACATATATGGGCTGCATAATTCCACTATATAGATGATGTAAAAAACGAGAGTGGTTATCCCGCCATCATGACAGGGGGTCTTCAGATGTGTCCGGTTCCTTCTCTTCCATATAGCGGGTCATCTCGGTGTTGGCACGCACTCTCAACTTTAGTTGTTCTACAAACGTTGGGCTATATGTTTTGATTTTTAATACATTCTAAGGCTGCATGATGCGACTCTAATGATGATTTGAAAAAAGTAGCTTGAAAGGCATAAGCTCTGCTTTGTTTTTTTGTGCAGGCTGAACACACTTCATCAGTCTCTCATTTACAATTTGACAAGCACTTGATAATGCCTCGAATTTCACGGCAGCATACCCTTTGTGGCCGTAATGCACCCTTGATTTGTTTGGACAAAGGTATATTTTTTGTCTTGTATAATGGACGAGTGGACGGTGAATTTTCTGAACAAAATGCGTCAACCAAACAGAGCTTTAAAGAGGGACTTTTTTGAACAAAAGGAACGTTTATTGTCTTGCTTGGACCCTTCGGATTGCCATCAGAAGAAGATCTTCAAAGGTAAGCGATTTATTTTACATATTTTTATGAGTTTTGTGACACCCCGTGCTGGTTATGTTACTATGCTAATGCAGGAAGTATGCGGGGCGCTGTCCTCAGACAATCAAATGTTATGCTTTTGCCGTAAAGCCTTTTTTTAAATCTGACAACGCTATGAGATTGCCAATATTCTAAGCTTTTGAACAGTGTGCAACACTTGTATTTTCATTAATGTTTTATATTACTACATTTGTCATTTGAATTTGGCGCTCTGCATTTTTCCGGATGTTGTCCTTAATTATCCCCAAGAGGCTAATTATATGAAGTTCTTTGGTCACTTTAGTGGTGATACAAACCTTATCAAAATACATTTAAACTCAGTTTTTCACAATTCCTGACATTTATCCTAGTAAAAATTCACTGTCTTAGGTCAGTTAGGATTATCACTTTATTTTAAGAATGTGACATGTCAGAAAAATAGTAGAGAAATTAATTATTTCAGTTTTTATTTCTTTCATCACATTCCCAGTGGGTCAGAAGTTTACATACACTCAATTAGTATTTGGTAGCATTGCCTTTAAATTGTTTAACTTGGGTCAAACGTTTCGGGTAGCCCTCCACAAGCTTCCCACAAAAAGTTGGGTGAATTTTGGCCCATTCATCCTGACAGAGCTGGTGTAACTGAGTCAGGTTTGTAGGCCTCTTTGCTTGCACACGCTTTTTTCAGTTCTGCCCACAATTTTTCTATAGGATTAAGGTCAAGGCTTTGTGATGGCCACTCCAATACCTTGACTTTGTTGTCCTTAAGCCATTTTGCCACAACTTTGGAGGTATGCTTGGGGTCATTATCCATTTGGAAGACCAATTTGCAACCAACCTTTAACTTCCTGACTGATGTCTTGAGATGCTGCTTCAATATATCCACATAATTTTACTTCCTCATGATGCCATCTATTTTGTGAAGTGCACCAGTCCCTCCTGCATCAAAGCACCCCCACAACATGATGCTGCCACCCCCGTGCTTCACGGTTGGGATGGTGTTCTTCGGCTTGCAAACCTCCCCTTTTTCCCCTAAACATAACAATGGTCATTATGACCAAACAGTTCTATTTTTGTTTCATCAGACCAGAGGACATTTCTCCAAAAAAAGTACGATCTTTGTCCCCATGTGCAGTTGCAAACCGTAGTCTGTCTTTTTTTATGGCGGTTTTGGAGCAGTGGCTTCTTCCTTGCTGAGCGGCCTTTCAGGTTATTTCAATATAGCACTCGTTTTACTGTGGATATAGATACTTTTGTACCCGTTTCCTCCAGCATCTTCACAAGGTCCTTTGCTGTTGTTCTGGGATTGATTAGCACTTTTCGCACCAAAGTATATTCATCTCTAAGAGACAGAACGCGTTTCCTTTCTGAGCGGTATGATGGCTGCGTGGTCCCATGGTGTTTATACTTGCGTATTATTGTTTGTACAGATGAACGTGGTACCTTCAGGCATTTGGAATTAGCTCCCAAGCATGAACCAGACTTTTTTATGAGGTCTTGGCTGATTTCTTTAGATTTTCTCATGATGTCAAGCAAAGGAGCACTGAGTTTGAAGGTAGGCCTTGAAATACATCCACAGGTACACCTCAAATTGAAAAGCCATGATATCCTTTTCTGGAATTGTCCAAGCTGTTTAAAGGCACAGTCAACTTAGTGTATGTAAACTTCTGACCCACTGGAATTGTGATACAGTGCATTATAAGTGAAATAATCTGTCTGTAAACAATTGGTGTATCATGCGGTGGGTGTAGCTGGTGTAGGTAGTCAGGCGCCGGAGAGCAGAGATGAGTGTACTAAATACTTTACTGAGGCAAATGTACAAACATAATGCAACCGCGTCACAAAAACAAATGCCCAAAACCAAGTAAGGCAGCACAAAGTACAAAATACACATACAAATACCGGCTGCACAAAGCACAGGTGAAAACATACAAACCCGGCGTAAACCGGCATGCCTACAAACAATTCCCCACACAGACATGGGGGAAACAGAGGGTTACATAAACAACAGTAATGAGGCAAAATTAAAACCAGGTGTGATGGAAAACAAGACAAAACAAATGGAAAATGAAAAGTGGATCGGCGATGGCTAGAAGACCGGTGACGTTGACCGCTGAACGCCACCCGAACAAGGAAAGGAACCGACTTCGGTGGAAGTCGTGGCATGGTGGAAAAATTACTTGTGTCATGCACAAAGTAGATGTCCTAACTGACTTGCCAAAACTATAGTTGCTGAGTACCAGGTAGTTAGCAAGTTTGGTAGGCTACTAATGACCAGCAGCAGCATCAGAGCTTGGAGAAGCCTAATTACTATGACTAAACTGTCAAGTGGAATTTGACTGCCATTGTGACTCGTGACTGCCAGTGTGGCGCAACAGCCCTAGTCGGAACCAGTCCAGAATCGCTAAAAGTTCCCTAAATAGGAGACTTAATGTAACTCACGCACTAATCCCCATTGTCGACTGGCACAGAATTAAGGTAGCGACAAAGGGATTTCTACTTCTGTATACTACGTACACATGCTTATTTTACTTTTTCCCAGTGATTGCATCATTAAATAATTACAGAAAACCTTTTAAAGAATGAGAACACAGCAGCATCACATATACTTCAGGGAGGGAGAGAGAGGGGGAGAGAGAGAGAGAGAGAGAGAGAGAGAGAGAGAGAGAGAGAGAGAGAGAGAGAGAGAGAGAGAGAGAGAGAGACATGCATCTGTGATTACAGTGCTTTGCTACTCAGATGTAATTTTAGATTCTACAGTACTGTATGTTCAGTCGACTGGCTCGGGAGGCGTCTCTAGATCGCTGGGGACAGAACCTCACCAACTGTGGAGGACAGGAGCCCTGGGGGAGGAGCAACCCTGAGGGAGAGACAGGGGAGAGAGGGAGGGGTGAGGGAGGTAGAGGAAAGTAGAGGGGGGAGGGAGGCAGGATGAAGAATTGAGAGAGTAGAGGGGGACGGGGATGCAGGGAAGTGGATGGCCAGGCCTAGCCAACTGTGAGGGATAGAAACCCTGGGGAAGAGAGGGAGGCAAGAGGGAGGCAACAGGGAGAAGGGGGAGGAGAAGGAAGACGCTCAACCAACTGTGAGGGATAGAAACCCTGGGAGAGAGAGGCATGACGGAGAGAGGGAACTCCCTTGCGGTAGAGCCAGAGGGATAGCACAGTCCCCTACGCACTACAACACTGTCCAGGGACTAACTTTACTTTCAATCCATGTTGTCATAACAGGCCACGTATTGGAACACGTGTACCATCCAGTTATAGCAGGGATACAGAGAGAGAAGCTCTACCTCTCCTGCCAGTGGCCCAGATACAATATAGAGAGGACTTAAAACTGGTCTCCAGCTCCGTGCTGCTGATGGGGAGGAGGCTAATTATTGAGTTCTCTTCTGCACTGTTCTGTTCCTCTCCTCTTCCACCTTCCTCTAGAGCTCTCTCTCTCTCTCTCTCTCTCTCCATCTACCTGTCTCTCTCTCTCTCTCTCTCTCTCCCCATCTACCTGTCTCTCTCTCTCTCTCTCTCTCCATCTCTTTTCTCACTCTCTCTTTTCTCTGAGAGTCTCAGGGAGGGAAGAGGAAAGTCTGTCTCTGAACTGAAGAGCAGCGTTGGAGTGTACTATGTCATATAAATCAAACTCAGAATCAGAATTTTAGAACATGTACAGTATTGAAACAGCAGGCTTGCAATTTCAAATTGTATTGGTCGCATACACATGACTAGCTGATGAAATTCTTGTGTTCCTAGCTCCAACAGTGCAGTAGTATCTAACAATACATTGAACAAGCATGTTTAAACCCTTTACAATGAAGATCTGTGAAGTTATTTGTCCTGAAAAAGGGAATTTTCTTTTTTTTGCTGAGTTTAGTTCATCACCGCTCTCAGAAAACTTAAACTTAACAACACATGCACAGGATCGGTACATCCGAACGTCACACCTGCGGGACAGGTACAGGATGGCAACAACAACTGCCCGAGTTACACCAGGAACGCACAATCCCTCCATCAGTGCTCAGACTGTCTGCAATTGGCTGGACTGAGGGATTGTAGGTGCCTTGGTGGAAGAGTGGGGTAACATCTCACAGCAAGAACTGGCAAATCTGGTGCAGTCCATGAGGAGGAGATGCACTTCAGTACTTAATGCAGCTGGTGGCCACACCAGATACTGACTGTTACTTTTGATTTTGACCCCCCTTTGTTCAGGGACACATTATTCAATTTCTGTTAGTCACATGTCTGTGGAACTTGTTCAGTTTATGTCTCAGTTGTTGAATCTTGTTATGCTCATACAAATATTTACACATGTTAAGTTTGCTGGAAATAAACGCAGTTGACAGTGAGAGGACATTTATTTTTTTTGCTGAGTATAGTTCATCTGTCTCTCTTCCTTGTTTATAGGTATATGTATTTGATGTATTGCTCCCCTGCTAAAATAAAGGTATAATAAATATAAATAAAGGTTTTAGTAAACTTGAGTTCTAACTGTTTAATAAAAAAAAAAATCCTCAATAGCAGTAGAGAGTAAGATGACCTTTTGGGAGTATCAGATTTTAGGTATGACCCAGAGGCAGACTGTGCCGAAGAAACAAAAGTTTAATTATAATACAGGGGCAGGCAAATGATCAGAGGTGAAAGGCAGGTCAATAATCCAGAGAATGGGCAAAAGGTTCAGAACTGCAGGCAGTCTCAGGGCAGGCAGAAGGGTCAACAACGGGAAGGACTTGAAAACAGGAGCAAAATGTGGTCTAGTAGGTTTCACAAACAAAACAAACTGGCAATAGGCAAACAGAGAACACAGTTATAAATACACAGGGGATAATGGGGAAGATGGGCAACACCTGGAGGGGGGTGGAGACAATCACAAAGACAGGTGAAACAGATCAGAGTGTGATAAAGGAGCCAACATCAAAGACACCACATTCAAGTCCTCCATCCCCCACTCATTTAAAATGTAGGAATTGGTTCCTCCAGTTTGACACCTCTGCTGTCTGTGGTTCCACACCCTGCCCAGCTATCTAGAGGTGTGAAGGTTAGTACCTTTTATCTAGGGAACCTAATGATCCATCATGTATTCCTGGGAGTGTGTAAACTTCTTTTTTTTTATTACCATAGCATTTTTGTAATGTTCTATAAAGTTATGTACTTGGAAATGTATCATTTGACTATTTCAGCCACTTGGGTACATTTGTCAATCACCTGGGAGACTTGATACAAAATATTATGTAATAAGTCTCTTGTTCTTGAACATATCAACTTGACACTTTGCACACATACTGCTGCCCTCTTGTGGACAACGTCTAAATTACTTTAGACGCTTCCTATGTCAATGCATGGCCTTTCTTTTGCATTTCAAAGACAATGCATTAATTTCACATTTCCACAAAACTGCAAAGTGTTTTCTTTCGAATAGTATCAAGACTATGCTCATCCTTACTTCATGTCCTGAGCTACAGGCAGTTAGATTTGGGTATGTCATTTTAGGCGATAACAGGTATGCCTTGTTAAAAGTTAATTTGTAGAATTTCTTTACTGCATTTTAGCCAATCAGTTGTGTTGTGACAAGGTAGGGATGGTATACAGAAGATAGCCCTATTAGGTAAAATACCAAGTCCATATTATGGCAAGAACAGCTAAAATAAGCAAAGAGAAACGACAGTCCATCTTTACTTTAAGACATGAAGTTAAGTCAATCCGGAAAAATTTCAAGAACTGAAGTACAGTTGCAAAAAACTATCAAGCGCTATGATGAAACTGGCTCTCATGAGGACCGCCACAGGAAAGTAAGACCCAGAGTTACCTCTGCTGCAGAGGATAAGTTCATTAGAGTTACCAGCCTCAGAAATTGCAGCCCAAAAAAGATTCACAGAGTTTAAGTAACAGACCCATCTCAACATCAACTCTTCAACTTGTATCATTTTATTTTATTTATATTTAACTAGGCTAATCACTTAAGAAGAAATTCTTATTTTCAATGACAACCCACTGTTCCTAGGCTAACTGCTTTGTTCAGGGGCAGAATGACAGATTTTTACCTCGTCAGCTCTGGGATTCAATCTTGCAACCTTTTGGTTATAAGTCCAACGCTCTAACCACTAGGCTACCTGCTCTAACCACTAGGCTATCAGGCCTTCATGGTCGAATTGCTTCAAGAAACCACTACTAAAGGACACCAATAATAATAAGAGACTTGCTTGGGCCAAGAAACACGAGCAATGGACATTAGACCAGTGGAAATCTGTCTTTTGGTCTGATGAGTCTACATTTTTTTGGATCCAACCGCCGTGTCTTTGTGAGACGCAGAGTTGGTGAACGGATGATCTCCGTATGTGTGGTTCCCACTGTGAAGCATGGAGGAAGAGGTGTGATGGTGTGGGGGTGCTTTGCTGGTGACACTGTCTGTGATTTTATTTAGAATTCAAGGCACACCTAACCAGCATGTCTACCACTACATTCTGCAGCGATATGCCTTCCCATCTGGTTTGCGCTTAGTGGGACTATCATCATTTTTTCAAAGACCCAACACACCTCCAGGATGACTATTTGACCAGGAAGGAGAGTAATGGAGTACTGCATCAGATGTCCTGGCCTCCACAATCACCCGACCTTAGCCCAATTGAGATGGTTTGGGATGAGTTGGACCGCAGAGTGAAGGAAAAGCAGCTAACAAGTGCTCAGCATATGTGGGAACTCCTTCAAGACTGTTGGAAAAGCATTCCAGGTGAAGCTGGTTGAGAGAATGACAAGAGTGTGCAAAGCTGTCATCAAGGCAAAGGTTGGCTACTTTCAAGAATCTAAAAAAGACAAAAATACATTTTGATTTGTTTAACACTTTTTTTTGGTTACTACATGATTCCATATGTGTTATTTCATTCATGTCTTCACTGTAATTATACAATTTAGAAAATAATAAAAAATAAAGAAAAATATTCCAGTATAAATGACTATAGATTGCCATAGATTTTCTGCCATTTACCAAAATTACTGATGATTACAGGTACCTTCAGTAAACTACTGGTAGCTTTGGAACCCTAGTCAGAAAACAATTCAGTGCGTCCCAAATGGCACCCTAGTGCACTACTTTTAAACCAGGGCTCATAGGGAACCATGTGGGACACATAGTGTCTCTGCAGGACTTCATCACGACTTCATCTGGACCTCATCATGACCTCATCATGACTACATCATGACATCATTATGACCTCATCATGACCTCATCCTAAACCTCATTATGACCGCGGCAGTGACACCTTCTCCTGTTGCAGCCATTATCATTCCATCCTGTCAGACACGACGACCTGCTGAATACACTACACACACACACACTACACACACACACTACACACACACACACACACACAGTTTCTCTGGAACAGTCATCCGAGGGTAACCAGATTTTAAACTCGGCAAAAGGATGCTGCTCATTTAAAAGTAAAATCTCTCTAGCTGCAATATTCAACTACTTTGTGTGTGTGTGTGTGTGTGTGTGTGTGTGTGTGTGTGTGTGTGTGTGTGTCTACTGTACAAGACAGGGCTTTCTCAGTAGTAATGAAAATAGTAATTATGTTTTTTAATAACTCTGAAGGAGCCAAAACAATGTTACAGATTAAAATCACTTCAGGCACCTCATCTCAATGTGGGGTAGAAATAGTCAAAGATGGGGAATAGGGTGCCATTTGGGATGGGGAATAGGGTGCCATTTGGGATGGGGAATAGGGTGCCATTTGGGATGGGGAATAGGGTGCCATTTGGGACGGGGAATAGGGTGCCATTTGGGACGGGGAATAGGGTGCCATTTGGGACGGGGAATAGGGTGCCATTTGGGACAGGGAATATTGTGCCATTTGTGTCCTCTCTTTGTTGATATGCAGAATGTGGTCGAATATCAAATATATGCAGTTATGACAACATGACATAGATGTATATTCATCGCGGAAACACATCGTATTGTGTTTTATTCCTAAACATGCTCCAAAGCTTTTCCCTCATTTCCCTCCATTACTCCATCTAGGTGACGTACAGTTGAAGTCGGAACTTTACGTACACTGGAGTCATTAAAACTTCTTAAGGATCGGTGTCCCGCTAGCGAGACAACTTCCGGTGAAACTGGAGGACGCGCAATTCAAATAAATAATCATAAATATTATGGAATTTAAACATTTATGTACATATAAGTGTCTTATATCGTCTGAAAGCTTAAATTATTGTTAATCTAACTGCACTGTCTGATTTACAGTAGCTATTACAGCGAAAACATGCCATGCGATTGTTTGAGGACAGCGCCCCCCCATCAACATTTTTTTCCAACGGCACAGGTTTCGTACATTCACATATAACGATTAAATATTCACTTACTTTTTGAAAATCATCCTCTGATTTGTCATCCAAAGGGTCCCAGATATAAAAATGTAGTGTCGTTTTGTTAGATAAAATCCTACTTTATATTCCAAAAAGTCTGTTTAGTTGGCGCCATCGATTTGAGTAATCCACTCGTTCAACTTGCAGAGAAAGGAATCCAAAAATCGACCCATAAATTTTGTTTCATCAAGTCAAAATACATTTCTATTTACTCCTCAGATACCCTAAAATGTAATCATACTATAATATTTATTTCGGGAAAGAAGTATGTTCAATAGGAAACCGATTTTAGCAGGTGCATAATGTCTTCATGGCACCCACAAACACGAATTTCCAAGACTGTTGTCCCACTACTAAAACTGATATTTCGTATTTGTTTTTGAAGTTACAAGCCTGAAACCTTGAACATAGACTGCTGACACGGAGTTGCATCCAGCCATAGGAATTGTATCCAGGGAGCTAATTTTCAATATGAACTTTCTCTTGCATTTCTAAGAGGATGGTCTCGCTCCCCAAAAAATGTCTGGTTAGTTTTTCTTTAGATTTTTTTCCTACCATATCTATTGTGTTATATTATCCTACATTATTTTAACATTTCTACAAACGTCACAGTGTTTTCTTTCCAGTGGTACCAATTATATGCATGTCCTGGCTTCAGGGCCTGAGCTACAGGCAGTTTACTTTGGGCACATCATTCAGGCAGGAAGTGGATAAAAAAGGGGCCTAGCCCTAAGAAGTTTTAAGGACAACAAAGTCAAGGTATTATAGTGGCCATCACAAAGCCCTGACCTCAATCCTATAGAAAATGTATGGGCAGAACTGAAAAAGCATGTGCGAGCAAGGAGGCCTTAAAACCTGACTCAGTTACACCAGCTCTGTCAGGAGGAATGGGCCAAAATTCACCCAACTTATTGTGGGAAGCTTGTGGAAGGCTACCCGAAACATTTGACCCAAGTTAAACAATTTAAAGGCAATTCTACCAAATACTAATTGAGTGTATGTAAACTTTTGACCCACTGGGAATGTGATGAAAGAAATAAAAGCTGAAAGAAATAATTCTCTCTACTATTATTCTGACATTTCACATTCTTAAAATAAAGTGGTGATCCTAACTGACCTAAGACAGGGAATTATTACTAGGATTAAATGTCAGGAATTGTGAAAAACCGAGTTTAAATGTACTTGGCTAAGGTGAATTTAAACTTCCGATTTCAACTGTATCTTTCTGATGAACCAGCGCAGTTTATTTAGTATTTTTTTAAAGGACTTGTTACTAGAAGGATGTGGTCAGACATTCCCATTCAGGCATGGATACTCCAAGAGGCAAAGCCCATGTCTCCCTGATCATCATCCAAGCCTGGACTAAAACAGCAGTGCTTTCATTATGTAAACCTCATCCTCAGTCCCCTGTTTATCCGAATGAAGCTGTAGCCCTTCCAGTTCCCAAGGTTCCAAAAGTTCACAACATCAAATGTAGGTTATGTTCTGATGTAGAATTTAGAATGTATGTAAGTTAGAAAGATTGATAGAGAGAGAGACCAATAGAAACCAAAAGAGGGAGAGAGAGAGAAACCGATAGAGAGAGAGAGAGAGAGAGAGACCAAGAGAGAGACCTATATGAACCAAGAGAGAGGGAGAGAGAGACCAAGAGAAACCAAGAGAGAGAGAGACCAAGAGAAACCGAGAAAACCGAGAGAGAGAGAGAGAGAGAGAGAGACCAAGAGAAACAAAGAGAGAGAGAGACCAAGAGAAACCAAGAGAACAAGAGAGAGACACAGACAAACCGAGAGAGAGAGAGAGAGAGAGAGAGAGTGAGAGACCAAGACAAACCAAAAGAGAGAGAGACCAAGAGAGAGAGAGAGAGACCAATAGAAACCAAGAGAGAGAGAGAAAGCATGACGAGACTTACTGTTATTGCTAGAGAGAGAGAAAGAGAGAGATGCGTGCGTGTGTGCGCGTGTGTGTGTGTGTGTGTGTAGAGTGCGTGTGCTGCTAGCCAATACAGCGAGGCAAAACAGAGAAATAGTCCGCAACCCATCCAGTATCAGCTCTGTCCATGCACTAGCTTTGTCCTCTAATCACCATTACAGGAGACTGCTCTACTTTACAATACATCACCATTACAGAAGGAGACTGCTCTATTTTACAATACATCACCATTACAGAAGGAGACTGCTCTACTTTACAATACATCACCATTACAGAAAGAGACTGTTCTACTTTACAATACATCACCATTACAGGAGACTGTTCTACTTTACAATACATCACCATTACAGAAATAGAATGTTCTACTTTACAATACATCACCATTTCAGGAGGCTGTTCTACTTTACAATACATCCCCATTACAGAAATAGAATGTTCTACTTTACAATACATCATCATTATAGGAGACTGTCACCATTACAGGAGCCTGTTCTACTTTACAATACATCACCATTACAGAAATATGTTTTACTTTACAATACATCACCATTTCAGGAGGCTGTTCTACTTTACAATACATCACCATTACAGAAAGACATGGTCCTTTGTGGTTAAATTCCCTTGTACCAGGCCTCCCGAGTGGGGCACTGGTCTAAAGCACTGCTTCGCAGTGCTAGAGGTGTCACTACAGATCCGGGTTCGATCCCGGGCTGTGTCGCAGCTGGCAACGACCGGGAGACTCATGAGGCGGTGCACAATTGGCGCAGCGTCGTCTGGGTTACGGGAGGGTCTGGCCGGCTGGGATGTCCTTGTCCTATCGCGCTCTAGCGACAGCGGGCTTGGCAAATGCATGCTAACATGGTCGCCTGTTGAACATGAGCCAACCTACTAAGAGGATACCAGCCCATGAAGACATCACACAGGTACAATACCTACTGTTCTTCATATCTGTCTGTCTCTTTGGTATGTCTCTATAAGCTTGGCACATCTAGCCACTGGGATTTTTGCCCATTCTTCAAGGCAAAACTGCTCCAGCTCTTTGGATGTGTTCCGCTGGTGTACAGCAATCAGCAATCTTTAAGTTATACCACAGATTCTCAATTGGATTGAGGTCTGGGCTTTGACTAGGCCATTCCAAGACATTTAAATGTTTCCCCTTAAACCACTTGAGTGTTGCTTTTGCCTGGTCTGTACGCATTGGGTCATTGTCCTGCTGGAAGGTGAACCTCCGTCCCAGTCTCAAATCTCTGGAAGACTGAAACAGGTTTCCCTCAAGAATATCTCTGTATTTAACACCATCCATCATTCCTTCAATTCTGACCAGTTTCCCAGTCCCTGCCGATGGAAAAACACCCCCACAGCATGATGCTGCCACTACCTGTCACGATCTTCAGTACGGACAGACCAAGGCGCAGCGAGGCATCCAGTATACATGTTTATTAAACGAACGAAACACATGTAACTGGGCAAAATAACAAACAGAACGAAACGAAGATCATAACATAGACTGCCGATACAAACAAAGCTATGTCTAAACAATAACCCACAAACCCCAAGTGAAAACTACAAACATATATATGGTTCCCAATTAGAGACGACACTCAGCTGCCTCTAATTGGGAACCATTACCCCAACATAGAAATATATAACCTAGAACAGAAAAATCCTACACCAAAAACGAAACCTAAACACTCCAGCCTGTCTTCTCAGGCCTGGACGTGAAACTACCATGCTTCACTGTGGGGATGAGGTTCACAGGGTGATGAGAAGTGTTGGGTTTGCCCCAGACATAGAGTTTTCCTTAATGGCCAAAAAGCTCAATTTTAGTCTCTTGTGACCAGAGTATCTTCTTCCACATGTATGGGGAGTCTCCCACATGCCTTTTGGCGAACACCGAACATGTTTGCTTATTTCTTTTGCCTGGTCTGTGAGTTTTGGTGGGCAGCCCTCTCTTGGCAGGTTTGTTGTGGTGCCATGTTATTTCTATTCTTTAATAATGGATTTAATGGTGCTCCGTGGGATGTTCAAAGTTTCCGATTTTTTTTTTATAACCCAACCCTGATCTGTACTTCTCCACAACTTTGTCCCTGACCTGTTTGGAGAGCTCCTTGGACTTCATGGTGCAGCTTGCTTGGTGGTGTTGCAGACTTTTGGGCCTTTCAGAGCAGGTGTGTGTATATATACTGAGATCATGTGACAGATCATGTGACACTTCGATTGCACACAGATGGACTTTATTTAACTAATTTTGTGACTTCTGAAGGTAATTGGTTGCACCAGATCTTATTTAGGGGCTTCATAGCAAAGGGGGGTGAATACATATGCACGCACCACTTTTCAGTAAAAATAAAATTTCATTTCACTTCACCAATTTGGACTATTTTGTGTATGTCCATTACATTAAATCCGGATAAAAATCGATTTAAATTACAGGTTGTAATGCAGCAAAATAGGAAAAAAACGACAAGGGGGGGTGAATACTTTTGCAAGGCAGTGTATTTAATGATATTTTCCCATGTAGAAATGAGTGGTGGCTAATGGGAACTACAGAGCGATGCAGATTGTTCTTACATCGCTGACTGTTCTTATATCCTGTAATTCATCCCTTACTAACTACTGTATCTATAGCAGCGCCTGGTTTTGGCATAATACGTTATGAAGATATCCCCCCTATGTAGGAAAGAGGGCAGGGCACATGTAAAACTTGTGTAAAAGTAAAGATACCTCGATAGAAAATGACTCAAGTAAAAGAGAAAGTCTCCTAGTAAAAAAAAAAAAAAACACTAACTCACTAACTAGGCTTCAGCAGCTCCTGGTTTTGGACACAAATCACGGTTTTCATTTGATTGTTTTGGCATAAATCCTATGACATTATTCTCCAACCAAAATAATGGTGCTGGCCAATTAAAACAACACACAGATACTAGACTTAAAGGCACATAGTTCTTACGTCTCTAGCTGTTCCTATCATTCTATTCATCCCTAGATCAAACATACTTCCATATGCTAATTAAGCACAACATACATTATATTAATATGTGAGTCTTGGCATCGGGTTCAGAGTGGGTTTCTTTCATCCCATGTTTATCGGCTAATCAGCTCCTCTCCTAGAGATGATGGTGTTCTGTGATGTCCTGTTGTCATGGCTGTTCAATCAATTGGAAGCTTTTTGAATTTCATTTATCATCAAACCGATGAAAACTTTTTTATAAAGTGATTTAAATTTCTTTCATACACCAGTATACAGATCTGGCTGCTGTGTCTACCGCGTACTGTAACTTATGTTCAGCCAATAAAACAGCAGGTCTAATGTCTGTACAGGATATTAAGTCTACGTTACAAATGGCACCCTATTCCCTATTTCGTGCACTACGCTTGACCAGAGCTTGTAAGGGTCTTCCTAGTGCCCTGGTCAAAATTTGTGCACTGACTAGGGAATAGGGTGTCATTTCACATGCAGCCTAAGCAACAGCTCTAAACTGTACTCACCATCCAGCCCTGATACGTCATATAATAACTAGTTGAGTACTGTACTCACCATCCAGCCCTGATACATCATATAATAACTAGTTGAGTACCGTACTCACCATCCAGCCCTGATACATCATATAATAACTAGTTGAGTACCGTACTCACCATCCAGCCCTGATACGTCATATAATAACTAGTTGAGTACCGTACTCACCATCCAGCCCTGATACATCATATAATAACTAGTTGAGTACCGTACTCACCATCCAGCCCTGATACATCATATAATAACTAGTTGAGTACCGTACTCACCATCCAGTCATCACCATCAAGTACAAATAATACATCTGCAGTTCAATCAATCCAATTCAATACATCTGAGGTTACAACAAGAGAAATGCATCTGTGAAATACCAGATTCAATTTAGGATTTATGAGCCAGAACAGTTTATTTATGAACAGTTTATTCTATCCTCTCTCCAGGAAAACGGAGAGAAATTTCAACGCAAAGAAACATTTTGTTTTATTGCAGTTATTTGATTTTTAAAAAAGTCCTTATGTTGAGTGAAAATGTCATGAAGCTAAATAAATAAGTCAAGAAAATTGCCAGATGGTAGCCTCTCTCTTTTAAACAAAACTAACTGCACAGGGAAAACGTCATATAATATATATGCCACTTAGCAGACTCTACAAGGTGTCGAAGGCGTTCCACTGGGATGCTGGCCCATGTTGACTCCAATGCTTCCCACAGTTGTGTCAAATTTGCTGGATGTCCTTTGGGTGGTGGACACACGGGAAACTGCTGAGTGTGAAAAACCCAGCAGCGTTGCAGTTCTAGACACACTCCAACCGGTGAGCCTGGCACCTGCTACCATAACCTGTTCAAAGGAACTTAAATCTTTTGTCTTGCCCATTCGCCCGCTGAATGGGACACAAACACAATCCATGTGTCAAGGCTTAAAAATCCTTCTTTAAACCGTCTCTTCCCCTTCATCTACACTGATTGAAGTGGATTTAACAGGTGATGTCAATAAGGGATCATTCACCTGGATTCACCTGGTCAGTCTATGTCATGATTTCTACACTCTGTGTATTTCTGTATAATACATCCTGGAATGAATGGATGAATACATCTCTTACAGTACATGAGGAAATATTAGGATTCACATATAAACTATAAATATGTATAAATAAATATATATGAGAGAGAGAAACTCAGCAAAAACATAAACGCCCTCTGTCAACTGCGTTTATTTTCAGCAAACTTTAACATGTGTAAATATTTGTATGAACATAACAAGATTCAATAACTGAGACATGAACTGAACAAGTTCCACAGACATGTGACTAACAGAAATGGAAAATGTGTCCCTGAACAAAGGGGGTCAAAATCAAAAGTAACAGTCAGTATCTGGTGTGGCCACCAGCTGCATTAAGTACTGCAGTGCATCTCCTCCTCATGGACTGCACCAGATTTGCCAGTTCTTGCTGTGAGATGTTACCCTGCTCTTCCACCAAGGCACCTGCAAGTTCCCAGACATTTCTGGGGGGAATGGCCCTAGCCCTCACCCTCCGATACAACAGGCCCCAGACGTGCTCAGTGGGATTAAGATCCGGGCTCTTTGCTGGCCGTGGCAGAACACTGACATTCCTGTCTTGCAGGAAATCACGCACAGAACAAGCAGTATGGCTGGTGGCATTGTCATGCTAGAGGGTCATGTCAGGATGAGTCTACAGGAAGGGTACCACATGAGAGAGGAGGATGTCTTCCCCTGTAACGCACAGCGTTGAGATTGCCTGCAATGACAACAAGCTCAGTCCAATGATTCTGTGACACACCACCCCAGACCATGACGGACTCTCCACCTCCAAATCGATCCCGCTCCAGAGTACAGGCCTCGATGTAACGCTCATTCTTTCGAAGATAAATGCGAATCCGACCATCACCCCTGGTGAGACAAAACCGCGACTCGTCAGTGAAGAGCCCTTTTTGCCAGTCCTGTCTGGTCCAGCGACAGTGTGTTTGGCCCATAGGCGACGTTGTTGCCGGTGATGTCTGGTGAGGACCTGCCTTACAACAGCCCTACAAGCCCTCAGTCCAGCCTCTCTCAGCCTATTGCGGGCAGTCTGAGCACTGATGGAGGGATTGGGCAGTTGTTGTTGCCATCCTGTACCTGTCCCACAGGTGTGATGTTTGGATGTACCGATCCTTTGCAGGTGTTGTTACACGTGGTCTGCCACTGCAAGGACGATCAGCTGTCCTTCCTGTCTCACTGTAGTGCTGTCTTAGGCGTCTCACAGTACAGACTTTTATTGCCCCGGCCACTTCTGCAGTCCTCATGCTTCCTTGCAGCATGCCTATGGCACGTTCACGCAGATGAGCAGGGACCCTGGGCATAATTATTTTGGTGTTTTTCAGAGTCAGTAGAAAGGTCTCTTTAGTGTCCTAAGCTTTCATGGCTGTGACCTTAATTGCCTACCGTCTGTAAGCTGTTAGTGACTTAACGACCGTTCCACAGGTGCATGTTCATTAATTGTTTATGGTTCATTGAACAAGCATGGGAAACAGTGTTTAAACCCTTTACAACGAAGATATGTGAAGTTATTTGGATTTTTACGAATTATCTTTGAAAGACAGGGTCCTGAAAAAGGGACTTTTCTTTTTTTGCAAAAGCCTACCCACTTACATAACAAAATAAAGGAAACACTAACATAAAGTATCTTAATAGGGCGTTGGGCCACCACGAGCCTGAACAGCTTCAATGCACCTTGGCATAGATTCTACAAGTGTCTGGAACTCTATTGGAGGGATACGACACCATTCTTCCACAAGAAATTCCATCATTTGGTGTTTTGTTGATGGTGGTGTAAAACGCTGTCTCAGGTGCCAGTCCAGAATCTCCAGAAAAAATCCAGAAAAACGCATGTGAATTTTTTTTTATAAATTGATTTGCATTTTAAAGAGGGAAATGACTGGCTGCTGCCAACATACTGACTCAAATCTCTAGCCACTTTAAAAATTCAAATTGGATGTGATAAATGTATCACTAGTCACTTTAAACAATGGCACTATATAATGTTTACATACCCTACATTACTCATCTCATATGTATATACTGTACTCTATACCATCTTCTGCATCTTGCCTATGCCGGTCAGCCATCGCTCATCCATATATTTATATGTACATATTCTTATTCATTCCTTTACACTTGTGTGTGTATAAGGTAGTTGTTGTGACATTGTTAGATTACTTGTTAGATACTACTGTGTGGTCGGAACTAGAAGCACAAGCATTTCGCTACACTCCCACTAACATCTGCTAGCCATGTGTATGTGACCAATACAATTTGATTTGATTTGATTAGGACCAGTGAATGCAGATTTTTTTATCCTTAGGTAGTGGAATAACCTTTGACTCTTTCCAGACTTCTGGGCACACCCCATACATCAAGCACTTGTTAAAAATATGAGAGATTGGTGTAGATATTTGGTTAGCTGTAACTCTGAGCAATGTGGCGTCTAGATTATCTGTACCAGGCGACTTGTCATCCGAAAGAGACAACAGCATCCTTTCTACCTCTTCCCTTTCTACTTGAATGAAATTCGAACCTGCGTTGCCTCTCCTTCATGATACAATCTTTTATAAGGGTATACGACATGGAGCCATCCGTTGGAATCATAGCATTCCTCAACACGTCCACTTTGACTGTAAAATATTCATTCAAGTAGTTTGCGATGTCATGTGGTTTTTTGTAATAAATATACCCTCTGATTCAACAAAAGAGGCAGACGTGTTTGAATTCCTACCCATAATAGTGTTCAACGTTCTCCACAGCTTTTTCCCCCATCATCCTTCACTTCATCAATGTCGTGCTGATAGAATCCCTTCTTCTTTCCTTTGTTTAGCTTGGTCACAAGGTCTATTAGTTTACAATCATTTTGCTTATCAAACAAAGTACCAGATTTATCTGCTACTTTTTTTGGCATCATTACGTTGAATCATTAAATTTCTCAGCTCATCATCAATCCATGGGGCACCGTTTGACCTGCGTGCTTATCAGCTATACTCATAAATAATTTCATAAACAAACTTGGTGACATTTCAGGATCATCCTTTACTACACACTTCTAACCATTGCACATTCTTAATCTCATCCACAAATGAGTCCTGATTGAACTCTCTGTTCAATCAGAGTCTACAAAATGACTCACTACTGTAGTGGCTCTGAATAAGAGAGTCTACAAAATGACTCACTACTGTAGTGGCTCTGAATAAGAGAGTCTACAAAATGACTCCCTACTGTAGTGGCTCTGAATAAGAGAGTCTGCTAAATGACTCCCTACTGTAGTGGCTCTGAATAAGAGAGTCTGCTAAATGACTCCCTACTGTAGTGGCTCTGGATAAGAGAGTCTGCTAAATGACTCCCTACTGTAGTGGCTCTGGATAAGAGAGTCTGCTAAATGACTCCCTACTGTAGTGGCTCTGGATAAGAGAGTCTGCTAATTGAATTTACAAATGAGTCCTGATTGAACTCTCTCTCTCTCTCTGTGTGTGTGTGTGTGTGTGTGTGTGGCTCAGATGGTAGAGCATAACGCCAGGGTTGTGGGTTCGATTCCCATGGGGGAACAGTACGAAAAAAGTATAAAAATGTATTGCACTCATTACTGTAAGTCTCACTGGATAAGAGAGCCTGCTAAATGACTCCCTACTGTAGTGGCTCTGGATAAGAGAGTCTGCTAAATGACTCACTACTGTAGTGGCTCTGAATAAGAGAGTCTGCTAAATGATTCCCTACTGTAAGTGGCTCTGAATAAGAGAGCCTGCTAAATGACTCACTACTGTAAGTGGCTCTGGATAAGAGAGTCTGCTAAATGACTCACTACTGTAAGTGGCTCTGGATAAGAGAGTCTGCTAAATGACTCACTACTGTAGTGGCTCTGGATAAGAGAGTCTGCTAAATGACTCCCTACTGTAGTGGCTCTGGATAAGAGAGTCTGCTAAATGACTCCCTATTGTAGTGGCTCTGAATAAGAGAGTCTGCTAAATGACTCCCTATTGTAGTGGCTCTGAATAAGAGAGTCTGCTAAATGACTCCCTATTGTAGTGGCTCTGAATAAGAGAGTCTGCTAAATGACTACCTACTGTAGTGGCTCTGGATAAGAGAGTCTGCTAAATCACTAACATGTAGATGTATTGAGAGAGTACATTAAACCACTGTATTCTGCCAAATCCAGCAGCAATTTCACACCTGACTGGACAAAAACATACCTTTCTATCGTCTGACAGGGAAAACCTGTCGGCCTAAATCACAGGGCTTGTATGACAACTGTGTTATGTTAGCCATCATTCACCACAGTGTTTAATGCTAGTCTGGAAACAGCTTCCTCATGTTGTGATTCATGTACCAGACGTGGAATTACGTTGAATTATATCAGGATATGGATGTAAATAATAATAAAATAAATTATGCTTCTATGTTTGGATATATTGACTGATGTTTGGAAATATTGACTGATGTTTGGATATATTGACTGATGTTTGGAAATATTGACTGATGTTTGGATATATTGACTGATGTTTGGAAATATTGACTGATGTTTGGATATATTGACTGATGTTTGGAAATATTGACTGATGTTTGGATATATTGACTTAATTGCTGTTGACAGGGAAGCTAAATAACGCAGCAAAATGTAAGGATGTTTTGTGTTGTTTATTTACCTACGTAACTTATACACTTATGAAACCAATATTACTGTAAAGCTGCAATTGTAAAAGAAGCATCTTTGGAAGAGAATTCAGCTGTTCATCCTGAACATTCTTTTACAATTGCAGTTTAGAAAATCCCAAGACTGAGCACTGCGTCAGCGGTCTGGACAATTTGTGAAGCCCCACCACACCACAATTATACTACTGTAATGAAGTTTAGATTAAACTTACTGTAAGAGTGTTTGAAGTCCTACAGCGTCACATGACATCCTGTTACCGTCTAGAGAGAAAAGACACGTTCTGTCACCATCTAGAGCAGTTATTCCCAAACTGGGGGTGCGCCAAATGAAAATGTGATTCACATTTTCAAACAGTCCATTTATATTTTCCAACGGGGCAGAGGTTTTTTTCCTGCCTGAGTAGCCTCGTTTCACTGCCAATAAAATTAAACCATCTAGTGTTCAGTGAAATAACAGTACAATGTTAAATACAGGTAGCCTAGCCAGCAGCATACCACCCTGCATCCCACTGCTGCCTTGCTTCTGAAGCTAAGCAGGGTTGGTCCTGGTCGGTCCCTGGATGGGAGACCAGATACTGCTGGAAGTGGTGTTGGAGGGCCAGTATTAGGCACTCTTTCTTCAGGTCTAAAATAAAATGTGCCAGGGCAGTGATTGGGGACATTACCCTGTGTAGGGTGCTGTCTTTCAGATGGGATGTTAAACAGGTGTCTTGACTCTCTGAGGCCATTAAAGATCCCATGGCACTTATTGTAAGAGTAGGGGTGTTAACCCTGGTGTTCTGGCTAAATTCCCAAGCTGTCCCTCATACCATCAGTCACCTAATCATCCCCAGTTTACAATTGGCTCATTCATCTCCCTCCTCTCCCCTGTAACTTTCCCCAGGTTGTTGCTGTGAATGTGTTCTCAGTCACCTTACATGGTAAAACAGTCAAATAATTAACATACAATCACATTAACTGTTACTCTCTTGGGTCAAACCTTCACTCTTGGGCAGACATTTAGAAACGAAACGTGACAATTTGAAAAATAAGCCACAGGAGTTTTTTGATCGAGAATAAAGACAACAGATACCATTAATAAGAAGGGGCTAGAAGCATCTTATATGGTGAGTTACTGAGTGGCGAGGACAGGCAAGCCCCATACTATTGAGGAGGACTTCATTCTTCCTGCTGCCGTGGATATGGCTGGGACAATGCTGGGGGAAAAGGCCCAAAAAACTACACAGACAATGCCTCCATCAAACAACACTGTTTCACAACGCATCAGTGACATTGCAGGTGATGTTTTGAAGCAATTACAGCTTCGCAGACAAGCCAGGGAATTATATGCGTTCAGATGGATGAGTCAACAGACGTGGCGGAAGACATCCTCTTCTGCACACCATTGGAAACCAGGATAACATGAGAGGATATTTTTAAGTACTGGACAGCTTTGTGGCATCAAATGGACTTTGGTGGTCAAGATGTGTTGGTATCTGTACTGATGGTGCAAAAGCCATGACTATCAGGGATCAAGGTAAGACCCAGGTGCAGACTGTGCCGAAGTAACAACAGTTTATTGTAACTACAGGGGCAGGCAAACGACAGATCAAGGCAGGCAGGGGTCGATAATCCAGAGTAGAGGTCAAGGTACAGGACGGCAGGCAGACTCAGGGACAAGCAGAGTGGTCAGGTGGGCAGGTACAGGGTCTGGACAATCTTCAACCAGGATGATGAGAAAAAGAGAGACTGGGGAAAAACAGGAGCTGAGAAAAAATGTTGGCTAACTTGAACAAACAAGACGACGGGCCCAGACAGATAGAAAACACAGGTATAAATACCCAGAGGATAAGTGGGGAAGATGGGAGACATCTGGAGGGAGTGTAGATAAGCACAATTACAGGTAAAACAGATCAGGGCATGACAATGACAGGGAGACATAGTGGAGTGATAACGTGCGTGCAAGCAGTTGATCCCAACGCCACTTGGGTACACTGCAGCATCCACCGAGAGGCTCTTGTTGCCAAGGGAATGCCTGACAGCTTGAAAGACGTTTTGGTATAAAATTGTTAACTTTGTTAAAGCAAGGCCCCTGAACTCTGGGGCAATGACTATGCAATGATTTGACCAGAGACCATGTAACGATTTTACAACTATGGAAGTGCGCTGGTTATCAAGGGGAAGTATTGACACGTTTTTTGAATTGAGAGACGAGCTTAAAGTTTTCTTTACTGACCATACTTTTCACTTGTCTGACCGCTTGCATGATGACGAGTTTCTCACACGACTGATCTATCTGGGTGATGTTTTTTCTCGCCTGAACGATCTGAATCTAGAATTACAGGGACTCTCCGCAATTCTCTGCAACTAACGTGCGGGACAAAATTGAGGCTATGATTAAGAATTTGGAGCTCAACACACAGGTCTTTCCATCATTCTATGATTTTTTTGTGTGCAAATGAACTCAAGCTTACGGACAATGTGTCAAATGTGATATAGCGATGCACCTGAGTGAGCTAGGTGCGCAATTACACAGGTACTTTCCCGAACCGGAGGACACAAACAACTGGACTCGTTATTGCTTTCATACCCTGCCTCCAGTCCACTTACCGATATCTGAACAAGAGAGTCTCATCAAAATTGCAACAAGCGGTTCTGTGAAAATTTAATTTAATCAGAAGCCACTGCCAGATTTTGGGATTTGGCTGCACTCAGAGTATCTAGCCTTGGCAAATCTGACTGAACACCTCATATGCTATAGAAGAATACTGAACTGATGTCTTCTGAAGTGTGGAGGCATTATTGGATCCTTCTATTTATCTAAATCTGTAATGCTTAGGACACAGAGTTCTTCCTGACAATGTAACCAAAGATACTTACAACTATCTGACCAGGAAAAACTCCTGTCCACATGAAACGATGATCAGGTCTGTATTGTAAAAGAAAATGTATCTCAACGACTAACTTGGTGAAATAACAAATAATAAAACTAGTAATTATAACACAATAAAAATGACACAAAACAACTGGGAACTATACCAAGACACATAAAAACAGGGTCACTGCTATAACAAGACACATAACAACAGGGTCACTGCTATAACAAGACACATAACAACAGGGTCACTGCTATAACAAGACACATAACAACAGGGTCACTACTAAAACAAGACACATAACAACAGGGTCACTACTATAACAAGACACATAACAACAGGGTCACTACTATAACAAGACACATAACAACAGGGTTACTACTATAACAAGACACATAACAACAGGGTCACTACAATAACAAGACACATAACAACAGGGTCACTACTATAACAAGACACATAACAACAGGGTCACTACTATAACAAGACACATAACAACAGGGTCACTGCTATAACAAGACACATAACAACAGGGTTACTATTATAACAAGACACATAACAACAGGGTCACTACTATAACAAGACACATAACAACAGATTTACTGCTATAACAAGACACATAACAACAGGGTCACTACTATAACAAGACACATAACAACAGGGTTACTGCTATAACAAGACAAAAAACAACAGGGTCACTACAATAACAAGACACATAACAACAGGGTTACTGCTATAACAAGACACATAACAACAGGGTCACTACTATAACAAGACACATAACAACAGGGTTGCTACTATAACAAGACACATAACAACAGGGTCACTACTATAACAAGACACATAACAACAGGGTCAACACTATAACAAGACACATAACAACTGGGATACTAATATAACAAGACACATAACAACAGGGTCAACACAATAACAAGACACATAACAACAGGGTTACTACTATAACAAGACACATAACAAGAGGGTCAACACTATAACAAGACACAACAACAGGGTTACTGCTATAACAAGACACATAACAACAGGGTCAACACTATAACAAGACACATAACAACAGGGTTACTACTATAACAAGACACATAACAACAGGGTTACTACTATAACAAGACACTCAAACAACAGGGTTACTGCTATAACAAGACACATAACAACAGGGTCACTACTATAACAAGACACATAACAACAGGGTCAACACTATAACAAGACACATAACAACTGGGATACTACTATAACAAGACACAAAACAACAGGGTCACTACTATAACAAGACACATAACAACAGGGTTACTGCTATAACAAGACACATAACAACAGGGTTACTGCTATAACAAGACACATAACAACAGGGTCAATACTATAACAAAACACATAACAACAGGGTCACTGCTATAACAAGACACATAACAACAGGGTCACTACTAAAACAAGACACATAACAACAGGGTCACTACTATAACAAGACACATAACAACAGGGTCACTACTATAACAAGACACATAACAACAGGGTTACTACTATAACAAGACACATAACAACAGGGTCACTACAATAACAAGACACATAACAACAGGGTCACTACTATAACAAGACACATAACAACAGGGTCACTACTATAACAAGACACATAACAACAGGGTCACTGCTATAACAAGACACATAACAACAGGGTCACTATTATAACAAGACACATAACAACAGGGTCACTACTATAACAAGACACATAACAACAGATTTACTGCTATAACAAGACACATAACAACAGGGTCACTACTATAACAAGACACATAACAACAGGGTTACTGCTATAACAAGACAAAAAACAACAGGGTCACTACAATAACAAGACACATAACAACAGGGTTACTGCTAAAACAAGACACATAACAACAGGGTCACTACTATAACAAGACACATAACAACAGGGTTACTACTATAACAAGACACATAACAACAGGGTCACTACTATAACAAGACACATAACAACAGGGTCAACACTATAACAAGACACATAACAACTGGGATACTAATATAACAAGACACATAACAACAGGGTCAACACAATAACAAGACACATAACAACAGGGTTACTGCTATAACAAGACACATAACAAGAGGGTCAACACTATAACAAGACACATAACAACAGGGTTACTGCTATAACAAGACACATAACAACAGGGTCAACACTATAACAAGACACATAACAACAGGGTTACTACTATAACAAGACACATAACAACAGGGTTACTACTATAACAAGACACTCAAACAACAGGGTTACTGCTATAACAAGACACATAACAACAGGGTCACTACTATAACAAGACACATAACAACAGGGTCAACACTATAACAAGACACATAACAACTGGGATACTACTATAACAAGACACAAAACAACAGGGTCACTACTATAACAAGACACATAACAACAGGGTTACTGCTATAACAAGACACATAACAACAGGGTTACTACTATAACAAGACACATAACAACAGGGTTACTGCTATAACAAGACACATAACAACAGGGTCACTACTATAACAAGACACATAACAACAGGGTCACTACTATAACAAGACACATAACAACAGGGTCACTGCTATAACAAGACACATAACAACAGGGTTACTGCTAGAACAAGACACATAACAACAGGGTCACTTTTATAACAAGACACATAACAACAGGGTCACTACTATAACAAGACACATAACAACAGGGTCACTACTATAACAAGACACATAACAACAGGGTCAACACTATAACAAGACACATAACAACTGGGACACTACTATAACAAGACACATAACAACAGGGTCAACACTATAACAAGACACATAACAACTGGGATACTACTATAACAAGACACATAACAACAGGGTTACTTCTATAACAAGACACATAACAACAGGGTCAACACTATAACAAGACACATAACAACAGGTACAAAACTATAACAAGACACATAACAACAGGGTTACTGCTATAACAAGACACATAACAACAGGGTTACTACTATAACAAGACACATAACAACAGGGGCAATACTATAACAAGACACATAACAACAGGGTCAATCATATAACAAAACACATAACAACAGGGTCACTACTATAACAAGACACATAACAACAGGGTCAACACTATAACAAGACACATAACAACTGGGATACTACTATAACAAGACACATAACAACAGGGTCTCTACTATAACAAGACACATAACAACAGGGTTACTACTATAACAAGACACATAACAAGAGGGTCAACACTATAACAAGACACATAACAACAGGGTTACTGCTAGAACAAGACACATAACAACAGGGTCAACACTATAACAAGACACATAACAACAGGGTTACTACTATAACAACAGGGTCACTATTATAACACGACACATAACAACAGGGTTATACTATAACAAGACACATAACAACAGGGTTACTGCTATAACAAGACACATAACAACAGGGTCAATACTATAACAAGACACATAACAACAGGGTCAACACTATAACAAGACACATAACAACTGGGATACTACTATAACAAGACACATAACAACAGGGTTACTGCTATAACAAGACACATAACAACAGGGTCAATACTATAACAAAACACATAACAACAGGGTCACTACTATAACAAGACACATAACAACAGGGTTACTACTATAACAAGACACATAACAACAGGGTCACTACTATAACAAGACACATAACAACAGGGTTACTGCTATAACAAGACACATAACAACAGGGTTACTACTATAACAAGACACATAACAACAGGGTTACTGCTATAACAAGACACATAACAACAGGAGTCAACACTATAACAAGACACATAACAACAGGGTTACTGCTATAACAAGACACATAACAACAGGGTCAATACTATAACAAAACACATAACAACAGGGTCACTGCTATAACAAGACACATAACAAAAGGGTCACTACAATAACAAGACACATAACAACAGGGTCACTACAATAACAAGACACATAACTACAGTGTTACTACTATAACAAGACACATAACAACAGGGTCACTACTATAACAATACACATAACAACAGGGTTACTGCTATAACAAGAAACATAACAACAGGGTTACTACTAAAGCAAGGCACATAACAACAGGGTTACTACTATAACAAGGCTATACCAATTGAAGGGAAATAACAATGCAATTCAACAGAATGATAATGTAGGCTATACCAATTGAAGGGAAATAACAATGTAATTCAACGGAATGACAATGTAGGCTATACCAACTGAATGGAACTAACGGTGTAATTAAATGGAATGACAATGTAGGCTATACCAACTGAAGGGAACAAGACACATAACAACTGGGATACTAATATAACAAGACACATAACAACAGGGTCACTACTATAACAAGACACATAACAACAGGGTCAATACTATAACAAGACACATAACAACAGGGTCAACACTATAACAAGACACATAACAACTGGGATACTACTATAACAAGACATATAACAACAGGGTTACTGCTATAACAAGACACATAACAACAGGGTTACTGCTATAACAAGACACATAACAACAGGGTCAATACTATAACAAAACACATAACAACAGGGTCACTACTATAACAAGACACATAACAACAGGGTTACTACTATAACAAGACACATAACAACAGGGTCACTACTATAACAAGACACATAACAAGAGGGTCAACACTATAACAAGACACATAACAACAGGGTTACTACTACAACAAGACACATAACAACAGGGTACCTACTATAACAAGACACATAACAACAGGGTTAATGCTATAACAAGACACATAACAACAGGGTCAACACTATAACAAGACACATAACAACAGGGTTACTACTATAACAACAGGGTCACTATTATAACACGACACATAACAACAGGGTTACTACTATAACAAGACACATAACAACAGGGTTACTGCTATAACAAGACACATAACAACAGGGTCACTACTATAACAAGACACATAACAACAGGGTCACTACTATAACAAGACACATAACAACAGGGTCACTGCTATAACAAGACACATAACAACAGGGTTACTGCTAGAACAAGACACATAACAACAGGGTCACTTTTATAACAAGACACATAACAACAGGGTCACTACTATAACAAGACACATAACAACAGGGTCACTACTATAACAAGACACATAACAACAGGGTCAACACTATAACAAGACACATAACAACTGGGACACTACTATAACAAGACACATAACAACAGGGTCAACACTATAACAAGACACATAACAACTGGGATACTACTATAACAAGACACATAACAACAGGGTTACTTCTATAACAAGACACATAACAACAGGTACAAAACTATAACAAGACACATAACAACAGGGTTACTGCTATAACAAGACACATAACAACAGGGTTACTACTATAACAAGACACATAACAACAGGGGCAATACTATAACAAGACACATAACAACAGGGTCAATCATATAACAAAACACATAACAACAGGGTCACTACTATAACAAGACACATAACAACAGGGTCAACACTATAACAA
Organism: Brachymystax lenok tsinlingensis; assembly: GCA_030435695.1. Classification (NCBI taxonomy): domain Eukaryota; kingdom Metazoa; phylum Chordata; class Actinopteri; order Salmoniformes; family Salmonidae; genus Brachymystax; species Brachymystax lenok. The sequence goes on from CM059784.1 coordinate 37,632,301, forward strand.
GACACATAACAACTGGGATACTACTATAACAAGACACATAACAACAGGGTCTCTACTATAACAAGACACATAACAACAGGGTTACTACTATAACAAGACACATAACAAGAGGGTCAACACTATAACAAGACACATAACAACAGGGTTACTGCTAGAACAAGACACATAACAACAGGGTTACTACTATAACAAGACACATAACAAGAGGGTCAACACTATAACAAGACACATAACAACAGGGTTACTGCTAGAACAAGACACATAACAACAGGGTCAACACTATAACAAGACACATAACAACAGGGTTACTACTATAACAACAGGGTCACTATTATAACACGACACATAACAACAGGGTTACTACTATAACAAGACACATAACAACAGGGTTACTGCTATAACAAGACACATAACAACAGGGTTACTGCTATAACAAGACACATAACAACAGGGTCAATACTATAACAAAACACATAACAACAGGGTCACTACTATAACAAGACACATAACAACAGGGTTACTACTATAACAAGACACATAACAACAGGGTCACTACTATAACAAGACACATAACAACAGGGTTACTGCTATAACAAGACACATAACAACAGGGTTACTACTATAACAAGACACATAACAACAGGGTTACTGCTATAACAAGACACATAACAACAGGGTCAACACTATAACAAGACACATAACAACAGGGTTACTGCTATAACAAGACACATAACAACAGGGTCAATACTATAACAAAACACATAACAACAGGGTCACTGCTATAACAAGACACATAACAAAAGGGTCACTACAATAACAAGACACATAACAACAGGGTCACTACAATAACAAGACACATAACTACAGTGTTACTACTATAACAAGACACATAACAACAGGGTCACTACTATAACAATACACATAACAACAGGGTTACTGCTATAACAAGAAACATAACAACAGGGTTACTACTAAAGCAAGGCACATAACAACAGGGTTACTACTATAACAAGGCTATACCAATTGAAGGGAAATAACAATGCAATTCAACAGAATGATAATGTAGGCTATACCAATTGAAGGGAAATAACAATGTAATTCAACGGAATGACAATGTAGGCTATACCAACTGAATGGAACTAACGGTGTAATTAAATGGAATGACAATGTAGGCTATACCAACTGAAGGGAACAAGACACATAACAACTGGGATACTAATATAACAAGACACATAACAACAGGGTCACTACTATAACAAGACACATAACAACAGGGTCAATACTATAACAAGACACATAACAACAGGGTCAACACTATAACAAGACACATAACAACTGGGATACTACTATAACAAGACACATAACAACAGGGTTACTGCTATAACAAGACACATAACAACAGGGTCAATACTATAACAAAACACATAACAACAGGGTCACTACTATAACAAGACACATAACAACAGGATTACTACTATAACAACAGGGTCACTATTATAACACGACACATAACAACAGGGTTACTACTATAACAAGACACATAACAACAGGGTTACTGCTATAACAAGACACATAACAACAGGGTCAATACTATAACAAGACACATAACAACAGGGTCAACACTATAACAAGACACATAACAACTGGGATACTACTATAACAAGACACATAACAACAGGGTTACTGCTATAACAAGACACATAACAACAGGGTCAATACTATAACAAAACACATAACAACAGGGTCACTACTATAACAAGACACATAACAACAGGGTTACTACTATAACAAGACACATAACAACAGGGTTACTACTACAACAAGACACATAACAACAGGGTCACTACTATAACAAGACACATAACAACAGGGTTACTGCTATAACAAGACACATAACAACAGGGTCAACACTATAACAAGACACATAACAACAGGGTCAATACTATAACAAAACACATAACAACACGGTTACTGCTATAACAAGACACATAACAACAGGGTCACTACTATAACAAGACACATAACAACAGGGTTACTACTACAACAAGACACATAACAACAGGGTTACTACTATAACAAGACACATAACAACAGGGTTACTGCTAAAACAAGACACATAACAACAGGGTCAACACTATTACAAGACACATAACAACAGGGTCAATACTATAACAAAACACATAACAACAGGGTCACTGCTATAACAAGACACATAACAACAGGGTCACTACAATAACAAGACACATAACAACAGGGTCACTACAATAACAAGACACATAACTACAGTGTTACTACTATAACAAGACACATAACAACAGGGTCACTACTATAACAATACACATAACAACAGGGTTACTGCTATAACAAGAAACATAACAACAGGGTTACTACTAAAGCAAGGCACATAACAACAGGGTTACTTCTATAACAAGGCTATACCAATTGAAGGGAAATAACAATGCACTTCAACAGAATGATAATGTAGGCTATACCAACTGAAGGGAACTAACGGTGTAATTAAATGGAATGACAATGTAGGCTATACCAACTGAAGGGAACTAACAGTGTAATTAAATGGAATGATAATGTAGGCTATACCAACTGAAGGAACTAAAAATGTAATTAAATGGAATGATAACTTGGGCTATACCAACTGAAGGGAACTAACAGTGTAATTAAATGGAATGATAATGTAGGCTATACCAACTGAAGGGAACTAACAGTGTAATTAAATGGAATGATAATGTAGGCTATACCAACTGAAGGGAACTAACAGTGTAATTAAATGGAATGATAATGTAGGCTATACCAACTGAAGGGAACAAAAGGTGTAATTAAATGGAATGATAACGCATCACTGGGGGTACACTGCCTGCCCTCCAGGACATCTACAGCACCCGGTGTCACAGGAAAGCCAAAAAGATCATCAAGGAACACGGCTTGTTTACCCCGTTACCATCCAGAAGGCGAGGTCAGTACAGGTGCACTAAGTTGAGACCGAGAAACTGAAAAACAGCTTCTATCTCAAGACAATCATACTGTTAAATATCCATCACTAGCCGGCCTCCGCCCAGTACCCTGCCCTGAACTTTAGTCACTGTCACTAGCCGGCTACCACCCAGTTACTCAACCCTGCACCTTAGAGGCTGCTGCCTAGGCACATAGACATGGAACACTGGTCACTTTAATAATGGAACACTGGTCACTTTAATAAAGGAACACTGGTCACTATAATAATGGAACACTGGTCACTTTAATAATGGAACACTGGTCACTTTAAAAATGGAACACTGGTCGCTTTAATAATGGAACAGTGGTAACTTTAATGGAACACTGGTCGCTTTAATAATGGAACACTGGTCACTTTAATAATGGAACACTGGTCACTTTAATAATGGAACACTGGTCACTTTAATAATGGAACACTGGTCACTTTAATAATGGAACACTGGTCACTTTAATAATGGAACACTGGTCACTATAATAATGGAACACTGGTCACTATAATAATGGAACACTGGTCACTTTAATAATGGAACACTGGTCACTTTAATAACGGAACACTGGTCACTTTAAAAATGTTTCCATACTGTTTTACCCATTTCATATGTGTATACTATATTCTAGTCAAGGCCATTCTATTCAACTATTGCAGTTTTTTATACTATTCTATCCACGTATTCTACAGATATACTACATATTCTATCTATGTATTCTACAGATATACTATATATTCTATCCACATATTCTACAGATATACTACATTCTATCCATGTATTCTACAGATATACGACATATTCTATCCATGTATTCTACAGATATACTACATATTCTATCCATGTACTCTACAGATATACTACATATTCTGTCCACGTATTCTACAGATATACTATATATTCTATCCATGTATTCTACAGATATACTACAACTTCTACAGATATACTACATATTCTATCCATGTATTCTACAGATATACTACATATTCTACAGATATACTACATATTCTATCCATGTCTTCTACAGATATACTACATATTCTACCCACATATTCTACAGATATACTACATATTCTATCCATGTATTCTACAGATATACTACATATTCTATCCACGTATTCTACAGATATACTACATATTCTATCCACGTATTCTACAGATATACTACATATTCTATCCACGTATTCTACAGATATACGACATTCTATCCACGTATTCTACAGATATACGACATATTCTATCCATGTATTCTACAGATATACTACATATTCTATCCACGTATTCTACAGGTATACTACATATTCTATCCATGTATTCTACAGATATACTACATATTCTATCCATGTATTCTACAGATACACTACATGTTCTATCCACGTATTCTACAGATATACTACATATTCTACAGATATACTATATATTCTATCCACGTATTCTACCGATATACTACATATTCTATCCAAGTATTCTACAGATATACTACATATTCTATCCACGTATTCTACAGGTACACTATATGTTTTTGAACGTAGCACTGTTTCTTTGTGTTCTTGAACGTAGCCTTGTTTCTTTGTGTTTTTATCTTAATTTTTTTCACCTTTATTTAACCAGGTAGGCTAGTTGAGAACAAGTTCTCATTTACAACTGCGACCTGGCCAAGACAAAGCACAGCAGTTTGATACATACAACAACAAAGAGTTACACATGGAATACACAGACATACAGCCAATAATACAGTAGAAAAATATATATACAACATACACAGTGAGTGCAAATGAGGTAAGATAAGGGAGGTAGGGCAATAAATAGGCCATGGTGGCGAGGTAATTACAATATAGCAATTAAACACTGGGATGGTAGATGTGCAGAAGATAAATGTGCAAGTTACTGGGGTGCAAAGTTGCAAGATAAATAAATAAATACAGTATGGGGATGAGGTATTAGGAGGGGCTGTTTACAGATGGGCTATGTGCAAGTGCAGAGATCTGTGAGCTGCACTGACGGCTGGTGCTTAAAGCTAGTGAGGGAGATATGAGTTTCCAGCTTCAGTGATTTTTGTAGTTCGTTCCAGTCATTGGCAGCAGTGAACTGGAAGGAAAGGCGGCCAAAGGAGGAATTGGCTTTGGGGGTGACCAGTGAGATATACCGGTTGGAGCGCGTGCTACGGGTGGGTGCTGCTATGGTGACCAGTGAGCTTGAACGTAGCCCTGTGTCTTTGTGTTCTTGAACGTAGCCCTGTTTCGTTGATCTCTTGAACGTAGCCCTGTTTCGTTGTTTTCTTGAACGTAGCCCTGTTTCGTTGTGTTCTTGAACGTAGCCCTGTTTCTTTGTGTTCTTGAACGTAGCCCTGTTTCGTTGTGTTCTTGAACGGAGCCCTGTTTTGTTGTGTTCTTGAACGTAGCCCTGTTTCTTTGTGTTCTTGAACGTAGCCCTGTTTCGTTGTGTTCTCGAACGGAGCCCTGTTTCGTTGTGTTCTCGAACGGAGCCCTGTTTCGTTGTGTTCTCGAACGGAGCCCTGTTTCGTTGTGTTCTCGAACGGAGCCCTGTTTCGTTGTGTTCTCGAACGGAGGCCTGTTTCGTTGTGTTCTCGAACGGAGCCCTGTTTCGTTGTGTTCTCGAACGGAGCCCTGTTTCGTTGTTTTCTCGAACGGAGCCCTGTTTCGTTGTGTTCTCGAACGGAGCCCTGTTTCGTTGTGTTCTCGAACGGAGCCCTGTTTCGTTGTGTTCTTGAACGGAGCCCTGTTTCGTTGTGTTCTTGAACGGAGCCCTGTTTCGTTGTGTTCTTGAACGGAGCCCTGTTTCGTTGTGTTCTTGAACGGAGCCCTGTTTCGTTGTGTTCTTGAACGGAGCCCTGTTTCGTTGTGTTCTTGAACGGAGCCCTGTTTCGTTGTGTTCTTGAACGGAGCCCTGTTTCGTTGTTTTCTTGAACGGAGCCCTGTTTCGTTGTTTTCTTGAACGGAGCCCTGTTTCGTTGTGTTCTTGAACGGAGCCCTGTTTCGTTGTGTTCTTGAATGGAGCCCTGTTTCGTTGTGTTCTTGAACGGAGCCCTGTTTCGTTGTGTTCTTGAACGGAGCCCTGTTTCGTTGTGTTCTCGAACGGAGCCCTGTTTCGTTGTGTTCTCGAACGGAGCCCTGTTTCGTTGTGTTCTTTAACGGAGCCCTGTTTCGTTGTGTTCTCGAACGGAGCCCTGTTTCGTTGTGTTCTTGAACGGAGCCCTGTTTCGTTGTGTTCTCGAACGGAGCCCTGTTTCGTTGTGTTCTTGAACGGAGCCCTGTTTCGTTGTGTTCTTGAACGGAGCCCTGTTTCGTTGTTTTCTTGAACGGAGCCCTGTTTCGTTGTTTTCTTGAACGGAGCCCTGTTTCGTTGTGTTCTTGAACGGAGCCCTGTTTCGTTGTGTTCTTGAACGGAGCCCTGTTTCGTTGTTTTCTTGAACGGAGCCCTGTTTCTTTGTGTTTTTGAACGTAGCCCTGTCTTTCATTTTTTGTTCATTGATTTCACCTGTGTTAGTTCACCTGTGTCACCTGGTCTCATCAGCTCCATATTTAGTTCAGTTCACTCTGTCCGTGCCTTTGTGAGGTATTGTTCATTTTGACTCTACTAAGCCTTTTCCTAGCTCGTTTTGTGAGAACCAGTTATAGCCTTCAGTCCTAGTTTTGATTCACCTGCCTGTTTGGCTTCTGCGAAGGTGAAATGAACATCTGCTGCGCTCTGTACTTGAATCTACACCTTTTTCTCCCTGAGAATTCATTACAGTAGAATAATAGTGAAGACATAAACCATCAAATAACACATATGGAATTATGTAGTAACCAAAAAAGTGTTAAACAAATCAAAATATATTTAATATTCTTCCAAGTAGCAACCCTTTGCCTTGATTACAGCTTTGCACACTCTTAAATGTGGAGGAATTGAGGTAGTCAGAATAATACAGTGTATCTGTAGACACACATCTCCAACCCCAACGTATAGTAGGTGATTAGCATGCTATCTTCATTCTTCAGTTTAAGGTCAGAATACATATAGAGAGAAAATGCATAAGAACGGAATTACACACACACACACACAAAGGGAGTAGTGCACTATACAGGGAATAGGGGGCCATTTGAAGTCTGACTTCTGAGTGTAGGAGAAGACTTTTCAGAAGCATTGAAGCGTAATCCCGAGGGAACAGAGTGAAAGAGACGTTGGCGAGAGAAAAGTCGCCAATTAAAGCTAGGAGCTCAACTACGATTTGAGCCACACAATTATTTCATCGGAAATACACAAACTATGGCAAGAGGGGCATGAACTAAACCATGCCTCGGGCTGGGGCAAGATAAGGGACGTGTGTGTGTGTGTAACAAGCATTGAGTTTGCTGTTTCTAGCACATTGGTCAGGGGTTTAAACTGCTATATAGTAAGTGGGTATTTTTGGTATTTGGGTATTTTATTAGGATCCCCATTAGCTGTTGCAAAAACATCAGCTACTCTTCCTGGGGTCCACACAAAACATCAATAGACAAGAACAGCTCAAGGACAGAACTACATAAAAAAATAAAATAAAGGCACACGTAGCCTACATATCAATGCTTACACAAACTATAAAGGTCAAATAGGGGAGTGGCGTATTGTTGTGAGATGTTGCTTTATCTGTTTTTTGAAACCAGGTTTGCTGTTCATTTGAGCGATATGAGATGGAGTTCCATGCAATAATGGCTCTATATAATACTGTACACTTTCTTGAATTTGTTCTGGATTTGGGGACTGTGAAAAGACCCCTGATGGCATGTCTGGTGGGGTAAGTTTGTGTTGCAGAGCTGTGTGTAAGTTGACTATGCAAACAATTTGGGATTTTCAACACATTAATGTTTCTCATAAAAAGAAGAAGTGATGCAGTCAGTCTCTCCTCAACTTTTAGCCAAGAGAGACTGGCGTGCGTAGTATTTATATCAGCCCTGTGATTACAATGAAGAGCAATATGTGCCGCTCTGTTCTGGGACCAGCTGCAGCTTAACTATGTCTTTCCTTGCAGCACTGGATCACACGAATGGACAATAATCAAGATTAGACAAAACTAGAGCCTGCAAAACTTGCTTTTTGGAGTGTGGTGTCAAAAAAGCAGATCATCTCTTAATTATGGACAGACCTCTCCCCATCTTTACAACCAATGAATCTATATGTTTTGACCATGACCGTGTACAATCTAAGGTAATGGCAAGTCATTTAGTCTCCTCAACTTGTTCAACAGCCACACCATTCATTACCAGATTCAACTAAGGTCTAGAACTTAGGGAATGATTTGTACCAAATACAATGCTCTTAGTTTTAGAGATGTTCAGGACCAGTTTATTACTGGCCACCCATTCCAAAACAGACTGCAACTCTTTGTTAAGGGTTTCAGTGACGTCATTAGCTGTGGTTGCTGATGTGTATATGGATGAATCATCAGCATACATGGACACACATGCTTTGTTTAATGCCAATGGCAGGTCCTTGGTAAAAATAGAAAAGAGTAGAGGGCCTAGAGAGCTGCCCTGCGGTACACCACACTTTACATGTTTGACATTAGAGAAGCTTCAATTAAAGAAAACCCTTTAAGTTCTATTAGATAGCCATATCGTGGATTCAGAGCCGTCTAAGGTTGAAAAGCCATAACACACATGATCTTTCAACAACAGGTTATGTTCAATAATGTCAAAGGCTGCACTGAAATCTAACAGTACAGCTGCCACAATCTTCTTGTTATCAATTTATTTCAACCAACCATCAGTCATTTGTGTCATGTTGAGTGCCCTTCTCTATGAGCATGCTGAAAGTCTGTTGTTAATTTGTTTACAGAGAATAGCTTTGTATTTGGTCAAACACCATTTTTTCCAACAGTTTATTAAGAGCTGGCAGCAAGCGTATATGTCTGCTGTTAGAACCAGTAAAAGGCAGCTTTAACACTCTTGTGTTGCGGAATTACTTTGGCTTCCCTCCAGGCCTGAGGACAAAGACTTTCCTCGAGGCTCAGATTAAATATATGTCAGATAGCAGTGGCTATAGAGTCAGCTACCATCCTCAGTAGCTTTCCATCTACTGTAAGTTGTCAATGACAGGGGGTTTGTCATTATTGATCGATAACAATAATTTCTCCACCTCTACCACTCTAACTTTACAAAATTCAAACTTGCAATGCTTTTCTTTTTTTATGCATGAATATGATGGCTCACTGTTCGTTGTTTGCCCACTTTGCCAATGAAGTAATCATTCAAGTAATTGGCAACATCAAATAGTTTTATGATGAATAAGCCATCTGATTCGACGGAATGTGGAGTTGAATTTGTCTTTCTGCCCATCATTTAATTTAAAGTACTCCAACGATTTTTTGATCTTGGCTTCATAATTCAGTTTCTTCTTCTTTTGGTTGAGTTTAGTCACATAATTTCTCAATTTGCAGAAAGTCAGCCAGTCAGATGTGCAGTCAGACTTATTAGCCACTCCTTTTGCCCCATCTCTTTCAACCATACAGTTTTTCAATTCCTCATCAATCCATGGAGCCTTAACAGTTCTAACAGTCAGTTTATTAACAGGTGCATGATTATCAATAATTGGACGAAGCAATTTCATAAATTCATCAAGTGCAGCGTCTGGATGCTCCTCATTAATCACATCAGACCAACAAATATTTTTAACATCATCCACATAAGAGTCACAGCTAAATCTTCTGTATGATCTATTATACACTATTTTAGGCCCAGCTGTTGGAACTTTGGCTTTGCTGGATATAGCCACTATATTGTGATCACTGCATCCAATGGGTACGGATACAGCTTCAGAACAAAGCTCTACAGTATTAATAAAAATGTGATCAATACATGTGGATGATCTTGTTCCTGTAGTGTTTGTAAACACCCTGGTAGAGATATTCTCCTGTCAATACACCTGGGCAGACCAGATAAGCAGAGATATCCTCCTGTCAATACATCTGGGCAGACCAGATAAGCAGAGATATTCTCCTGTCAATACACCTGGGCAGACCAGATAAGCAGAGATATTCTCCTGTCAATACATCTGGGCAGACCAGACCAGCAGAGATATTCTCCTGTCAATACATCTGGGCAGACCAGACCAGCAGAGATATTCTCCTGTCAATACACCTAGGCAGACCAGATAAGCAGAGATATTCTCCTGTCAATACATCTGGGCAGACCAGATAAGCAGAGATATTCTCCTGTCAATACACCTGGGCAGACCAGACCAGCAGAGATCAGGTAGAAAACTATTATCAATACTGATGTGGGCTAGTACAGCTACTGTACAAAGACAGATAAGGAACACTTCATGAGTAATGAATAATAAACTTGGGACAAGTTAACTGCTTTGGTTTAAACTCAGATCAGCCATTGGTTCATGCGGTCAATGTGTTTAGTTTTCTCTAGAAGTTGTTGTTGATAGTCTTTCTCCTGTCTAAGTTGCAAATCACTGTTACTCAGAGGGAGATCAGGGACGTTGAATCTCCTGACACACACACACACACACTAACTCAACCTGCAGAAACTCAATTACGCTGCCAGTAAGGTACCGTACCTTTTCCCAGTATTATTACTCTCTGTACCTTTCCGTGAAAGTAGAAATAATAACCTTAAAACAAAGTATTACTGTACTAGCTCCGCTCTGGGAGAGACGAGGGTTTGGGCTATTGCTAAAATATTATTATTCTAGCTTCACTCTGGGAGAGACAAGAGGGTTTGGGCTATTGCTAAAATATTATTATTCTAGCTCCGCTCTGGGAGAGACAAGAGGGTTTGGGGTATTGCTAAAATATTATTGTTCTAGCTTCACTCTGTCAGAGACAAGAGGGTCTGGGGTATTGCTAAAATATTATTGTTCTAGCTTCACTCTGTCAGAGACAAGAGGGTTTGGGCTATTGCTAAGCCAGGGTTGCCATGGCCCTGTGATGACAGTTAATTAGCAAGTCTCTGCACATGAGCGTAGTGTGACTCAGCACTGGATCTGTCCCAAATGGCACCCTATGCCCTATATAGTGAAGTTGTTTTGACCCGATGGGTCCTGGAGATAAGTATAATACTTAGGGAATAGGATGCCATTTGGGACTCCCCCACTATTAATGTACGAACAGCTGCAGGGATGTGAGCCAGGTGAATACCCCATTAAGAGGAAGATGACAAATTAACTGAAGCATTGTTAGTTAGGTAGCCCACACCTCTATTATCAAGTAGAGTAGAGTAGAGTACAGTACAGTACAGTACAGTAGGTAGGTAGCCTAGCCTACCCTACATCTCTATTATTCAGTAGAGTAGAGTAGATAGCCTAGCCTACACCTCTATTATCCAGTAGAGTAGATAGCCTAGCCTACACCTCTATTATCCAGTAGAGTAGGTAGCCTAGCCTACATCTCTATTATCCAGTAGAGTAGAGTAGGTAGCCTAGCCTACACCTCTATTATCCAGTACAGTACAGTAGGTAGCCTAGCCTAGCCTAGCCTACACCTCTATTATCCAGTAGAAAAGAGTAGGTAGCCTAGCCTACACCTCTATTATCCAGTACAGTACAGTAGGTAGCCTAGCCTACACCTCTATTGTCCAGTAGAGTAGAGTAGCCTAGCCTACACCTCTATTATCCAGTAGAATAGGTAGCCTAGCCTACACCTCTATTATCCAGTACAGTACAGTAGGTAGCCTAGCCTACACCTCTATTATCCAGTAGAGTAGAATAGGTAGCCTAGCCTACACCTCTATTATCCAGTAGAATAGGTAGCCTAGCCTACACCTCTATTATCCAGTAGAATAGGTAGCCTAGCCTACACCTCAATTATCCAGTAGAGTAGAGTAGATAGCCTAGCCTACACCTCTATTATCCAGTAGAGTAGAGTAGATAGCCTAGCCTACACCTCTATTATCCAGTAGAGTAGAGTAGATAGCCTAGCCTACACCTCTATTATCCAGTAGAGTAGAGTAGATAGCCTAGCCTACACCTCTATTATCCAATCGAGTAGGTAGCCTAGCCTACACCTCTATTATCCAGTAGAGTAGAGTAGATAGCCTAGCCTACACCTCTATTATGCAATAGAGTAGGTAGCCTAGCCTACACCTCTATTATCCAGTACAGTACAGTAGGTAGCCTAGCCTACACCTCTATTATCCAGTAGAGTAGGTAGCCTAGCCTACACCTCTATTATCCAGTACAGTACAGTAGGTAGCCTAGCCTACACCTCTATTATCCAGTAGAGTAGGTAGCCTAGCCTACACCTCTATTATCCAGTAGAGTAGAGTATGTAGCCTAGTCTACACCTCTATTATCCAGTAGAGTAGGTAGCCTAGCCTACACCTCTATTATCCAGTATAATAGAGTAGGTAGCCTAGCCTACACCTCTATTATCCAGTAGAATAGGTAGCCTAGCCTACACCTCTATTATCCAGTACAGTAGGTAGCCTAGCCTAAATCAAATCATCAAATCAAATGTATTTATAAAGCCCCCCTTACATCAGCTGATGTCACAGAGTGCTGTACAGAAACCCAGCCTAAAACCCCAAACAGCAAGCAATGCAGGTGTAAAAGCACGGTGGCTAGGAAAAACTCCCTAGAAAGGCCAAAACCTAGGAAGAAACCTAGAGAGGAACCAGGCTGTGAGGGTGGCCAGTCCTCTTCTGGCTGTGCCGGGTGCAGATTATAACAGAACATGGACAAGATTTTAAAATGTTCATAAAACAGGCAGAACAGTTGAAACTGGAGAAGCAGCACGGCCAGGTGGACTCCAGGACATCAAGGAGTCATCAGGCCAGGTAGGCCTTGAGGAATGGTCCTAATGCTCAGGTCCTCCGAGAGAGAGAGAGAGAGAGAGAGAGAGAGAGAGAGAGAGAGAGAGAGAGAGAGAGAGAGAGAGAGAGAGAGAGAGAGAGAGAGAGAGAGAGAGAGAGAGAGAGAGAGAGAGAGAGAGAGAGAGAGAGAGAGAGAGAGAGAGAGAGAGAGAGAGAGAGAGAGAGAGAGAGAGAGAGAGAGAGAGAGAGAGAGAGAGAGAGAGAGAGAGAAGAAAAAAGAGATAATTAGAGAGAGCAAACTTAAATTCGCACAGGACACCAGATAAGAGAAGAAATACTCCAGATAAAACAGACGGACCCTAGCCCCCGACACATAAACTACTGCAGCATAAATACTGGGGGCTGAGACAGGAGGGGTCGGGAGACACTGTGGCCCCGTCCGACGATACCCCCGGACAGGGACAACACCTCTATTATCCAGTAGAGTAGAGTAGCCTAGCCTACACCTCTATTATCCAAAAGAGTAGGTAGCCTAGCCTACACCTCTATTATCCAGTAGAGTAGAGTAGAGTAGAGTAGCCTAGCCTACACCTCTATTATCCAGTAGAGTAGGTAGCGTAGCCTACACCTCTATTATCCAGTAGTGTAGAGTAGAGTAGGTAGCCTAGCCTACACCTCTATTATCCAGTAGTGTAGAGTAGAGTAGGTAGCCTAGCCTACACCTCTATTATCCAGTAGTGTAGAGTAGAGTAGGTAGCGTAGAAGCCTGGAGACTGGAGTAGAGGATATAAAGCCCGGAGACTGGAGTAGAGGATATAAAGCCCGGAGACTGGAGTAGAGGATAAAAAGCCCGGAGACTGGAGTAGAGGATATAAAGCCCGGAGACTGGAGTAGAGGATATAAAGCCCGGAGACTGGAGTAGAGGATATAAAGCCCGGAGACTGGAGTAGAGGACTGGAGTAGAGGATATAAAGCCTGGAGACTGGCGTAGAGGATATAAAGCCTGGAGACTGGAGTAGAGGATATAAAGCCCGGAGACTGGAGTAGAGGATATAAAGCCTGGAGACTGGAGTAGAGGATATAAAGCCTGGAGACTGGAGTAGAGGATATAAAGCCTGGAGACTGGAGTAGAGGATATAAAGCCTGGAGACTGGAGTAGAGGATATAAAGCCTGGAGACTGGAGTAGAGGATATAAAGCCCGGAGACTGGAGTAGAGGATATAAAGCCTGGAGACTGGAGTAGAGGATATAAAGCCTGGAGACTGGAGTAGAGGATATAAAGCCTGGAGACTGGAGTAGAGGATATAAAGCCTGGAGACTGGAGTAGAGGATATAAAGCCCGGAGACTGGAGTAGAGGATGTAAAGCCTGGAGCTGATGACCATCGAGCAGCTAACCAGAAGCCAGTAAATGGGAGCAGGCAGAGTGCATATAGCCGTGGATTACATTAGCATAGCACAGCTAATTGGGCAGTTGTGTTATTTAAGCAGTAGTGGCTCCAGTGTTACTCTGAGTTTATCTCACCTAATTGGCTGGCTGTTCCTGGTCAGAAAACATCAATTAAGAAGGATGTGAAAAAGATGAGTTAATACAACATGGGGCTTGTTTGTAAAAACACCATGTAGAAGATATGCCAGTGTACTTTCCTTAAAAATACACATATGTGTAGATGTGCAGGAAAATAACAACGGTAAGCAGCCATGCCTGGCTGATTTAGATCAATACGAACACTGTTCACGCAGAAAAAAAAAATCTCAAAACCCATCCAGAAATAAACTGAGGCTTCTATCCTGTAGTAGCACAGTACAAATCTAAACTACCACAGTTTGCCAGTTGGGATTTTCACAAGACTGACACTGTTATATTTCTGAGCAGAGAGCATTGGGATCACAAAAGCAGTTTGAGCAGGGGGTCCTACTGTTCTGTCCTGAGTTACATACGGTACCCTATTTCTCTTTTTCCCGGGGCCTGGTCAAAAGTCATGCGCTATATAAGGAGTACGGTGCCATTTAGGACACAGGCCTGCTCTGGTCCGCAGTGATGTTCAGAATGAGAGGCTATCTTGGGTATAGACCAGGTTTGTTAGTGATGAAAGAAGAAAGCAGCGAGACATTTTAACAAGACGCTGCGGAGGACCAATTACATGACTGAACAGATATTGTGTTTTTATTTTTCAGGGCACAGTTGTCATGTCAACCAACAAAATGCAACAGTACTCCATTCCACTCTCTCAGGCTCTTCTCTCACTGTGGTATCAACTAATAAGTAAGGGTTTAGATGTATCTGAAGTCCTTAAAAACTATATCCCAATCTTTCTATCTGTCTTTCTCTCTTCACCATGTTTTCGCTCCTCCTCTCTCTCTCTCACTCATTGTAGTCATTGGTGCTCAGTTACATAGCATGTTGCTATGTACGGTAGCTATGTGTGGTAGCTATGTATAAGAGTTATCTATAGTAGCTATGTATAGTAGCTATGTAAGGTAGCTATGTAAGGTAGCTATGTACGGTAGCTATGTACAGTGTCTATGTACGGTAGTTATGTACGGTATCTATGTACAGTATCTATGTATGGCAACTATGTATAGTATCTATGTATAGTAGCTATGTATAGTATATATGTATAGTAGCTATGTATAGTAGCTATGTATAGTATATATGTATAGTATATATGTATAGTATCTATGAATAGTAGCTATGTATAGTAGCTATGTACAGTATCTATGTATAGTAGCTATGTATAGTATCTATGTATAGTAGCTATGTATAGTAGCTATGTACGGTAGCTATGTATGATATCTATGTATGGTAGTTATGTATAGTATCTATGTATAGTAGCTATGTATAGTATCTATGTATAGTATCTATGTATAGTAGCTATGTATAGTATCTATGTATCGTAGCTATGTATAGTATCTATGTATAGTAGCATTGTACGGTATCTATGTATGGTAGCTATGATTGGCAGCTATGTATGATATCTATGTATGGTAGCTATGATTCGTATCTATGCATAGTACCTCTGTACAGTAGCTATGTATGGTAGCTATGATTGGTAGCTATGTATGATATCTATGTATGGTAGCTATGATTTGTATCTATGTAGAGTAGCTATATATGGTAGCTATGTATAGTACCTCTGTACGGTATCTATGTATAGTAGCTATGTATAGCATCTATGTATAGTATCTATGTATGGTATCTATGTATGGTAGCTATGTATGATATCTATGTATGGTAGCTATGTATGGTAGCTATGTATTATATCTATGTATGGTAGATATGTATGGTAGGTATGTATAGTATCTATGTATGATATCTATGTATGGTATCTATGTATGGTAGCTATGTATGGTAGTTATGTACAGTATCTATGTATAGTATCTATGTATGGCAACTATGAATAGTATCTATGTATCTATCTATATATAGTAGCTATGTATAGTATCTATGTATAGTAGCTAAGTATAGTATCTATGTATGGTAGCTATGTATAGTATCTATGTATGGTATCTATGATTGGTAGCTATGTATGATATCTATGTAAGGTAGCTATTATTGGCAGCTATGTATGGTAGCTATGTATGGTAGCTATGTATGGTAGCTATGTATTATATCTATGTATGGTAGCTATGTATGGTATCTATGTATGGTAGCTATGTATAGTATCTATGTATATATCTATGTATGGTATCTATGTATGTTATCTATGTAGAGTAGCTATGTATGGTAGCTATGTACAGTATCTATGTATGGTAGCTATGCTTGGTAGCTATGTATGGTATCTATGCATGGTATCTATGTATAGTAGCTATATATAGTAGCTATTTACGGTATCCCTGTACGTTATCTATGTACAGTATCTATGTATAGTAGCTATGTATAGTATCTATGCACAGTATCTATGTATGATAGCTATGTATAGTTTATATGTATAGTATCTATGTATGGTAGCTATGTATAGTATCTATGTATGATATCTATGTATGGTAGCTATGATTGGCAGCTATATATAGTAGCTATATATAGCGTCTATGTATAGTATCTATTTATGGTAGCTATGTATAGTATCTACGTATTGGATCTATGTATTGTAGATATGTATTGTAGCAATGTATGGTATCTCTGTATGGTATCTACGTACAGAATCTATGTATAGTATCTATGTGTAGTAGCTATATATAGTAGCTATGTATGGTATCTCTGTACGGTATCTACGCATGGTAGCTATGATTGGTAGCTATTTATGATATCAATGTGTGGTAGCTATGTATGGTATCTATGTATGTTATCTATGTATGGTATCTATGCATGTTATCTGTGCATGGAAGCTATGTATGGTATCTATGTATGGTATCTATATATGATATCTATGTATGGTAGCTATGATTGGTAGCGATGTATGGTATCTATGCATGGTATCTATGTATAGTAGTTATATATAGTAGCTATGTACGGTATCTATGTATAGTAGCTATGTATAGTATCTATGTATAGTAGCTATGTATGGTATCTATGTATTGTACCAAGGTATAATATCTATGTATATTATCTATGTGTGGTAGGTATGTATAGTAGCTTTGTAAGGTATCTATGTATGGTAGCTATGTATAGTAGCTTTGTATGGTATCTATGTATGGTAGCTATGTATAGTAGCTTTGTATGGTATCTATGTATGGTAGCTATGTATAGTAGCTTTATATGTTATCTATGTATGGTAGCTATGTATAGTATCTATGTATGGTAGCTATGTATAGTAGCTTTGTATGGTATCTATGTATAGTAGCTTTGTATGGTATCTATGTATGGTAGCTATGTATAGTAGCTTTGTATGGTATCTATGTATGGTAGCTATGTATAGTAGCTTTGTATGGTATCTATGTATGGTAGCTATGTATAGTAGCTTTGTATGGTAGCTATGTATAGTAGCTTTTTTATGGTATCTATGTATGGTAGCTATGTATAGTTGTCATCTACATCAAGAAAAAAAGTATGTGAAATCTTTGGAAATATCTGGATTTGGTCATACATTTTGAATCTATATATAGTAGCTATGTATAGTAAATATTTATAGTATATATGTATAGTAGCTGTGAATGGTATCTATGTATAGTAGCTATGTATGGTATCTATGTATAGTATCTGTGTATAGTAGCTATGTTTGGTATCTATGTATGTACCAAGGTATAATAGCTATGTATATTATCTATGTATGGTAGCTATGTGTGGTAGCTATGTATGGTACCAAGGTATAGTATCTATGTATAGTATCTATGTAAGTCACCAAGGTATAATAGCTTTGTATGGTATCGATATATTGTAGCTATGTATAGTAGCTTGATATGGTATCAATGAATGGTACCAGGGTATAGTATCTATGTATGGTAGCTATGTATAGTAGCTCTGTATGGCATCTATGTATGGTACCAAGGTATAGTATCTATGTATGGTAGCTATGTATAGTAGCTTTGTATGGTATCTATGTATGGTACCAAGGTATAGTATCTATGTATAGTATCTATGTAAGTCACCAAGGTATAATAGCTTTGTATGGTATCGATGTATTGTAGCTATGTATAGTAGCTTGATATGGTATCTATGAATGGTACCAGGGTATAGTATCTATGTATGGTAGCTATGTATAGTAGCTCTGTATGGCATCTATGTATGGTACCAAGGTATAGGATCTATGTATGGTAGCTATGTATAGTAGCTTTGTATGGTATCTATGTATGGTATCTATGTATGGTATCTATGTATGGTAGCTATGTATAGTATCTATGTATAGTAGCTATGTATAGTAGTCATCTACATTACAAAGAGAAAGTATGTGAAATCTTTGGAAATATCTGGATTTCTGCATGAATTGGTCATACAATTTGAATATATACAGTAGCTGTATAGTAAATATGTATGGTACCAAGGTATAATAGCTGTGCATAGTAGTTATGTATGGTTTCTATGTGTATTAGCTATGTATAGTACATTTGTATGGTATCTATGTATAGTAGCTATGTATGGTATCTATGTATATTAGCTATGTATAGTAAATATGTATGGCACCAAGGTATAATAGCTATGTATAGTAGCTATGTCTAGTATATATGTATAGTAGCTGTGAATGGTATCTATGTGTAGTAGCTATTTATGGTATTGAAGTATAGTAGCTATGTATAGTAAATATGTATGGTACCAAGGTATAGTAGTTATGTATGGTATCTATGTGTATTAGCACATTTGTATGGTATCTATGTATATTAGCTATGTATAGTAAATATGTTTGGCACCAAGGTATAATAGCTATGTCTAGTATATATGTATAGTAGCCGTGAATGGTATCCATGTATAGTAGCTATGTATAGTAGCTATGTATAGTAGCTATGTATAGTAGCTATGTATGGGAGCTTTGTATAGTATCTAGTCAAAGTCACCATTATTAGTCAACCTAATGCCTTCAACTGAAATGTGTCTTCCGCTTCCTTAATCGACATCCACGTCTTCAGCGCCCGGGGAACACTGGGTTAACTGCCTTGTTCAGGGGCAGAACGACAGATTTGTACCTTGTCAGCTCAGGGATTTGAACTTGCAACCCTCCGGTTACAAGTCCAATGCTCTAACCACTAGGCTACCTGCCGTCTATGTATAATAGCTATGTATGGGAGCTATGTATAGTATTTATGTATAATATCTCTGTATGGGAGCTTTGTATAGTATCTATGTATGGGCGCTATGTGTAGCTTACCTTGAGCAGCATCCCACTGTTGGTTTAGCTCTGAAGCTAAGCAGGGTTGGTCCTGGTCAGTCTCTGGATGGGAGACCAGATGATGCTGGAAGTGGTGTTGGAGGGCCAGTAGGAGGCACTCTTTCCTCAAGTCTAAAAGAAAATTCCCCAGGGCAGTGATTGGGGACATTGCCCTGTGTGGTGTGGTGTCTTTCAGATGGGATGTTAAAGGGTTGTCCTGACTCTCTGTGGTCACTAAAGATCCCATGGCACTTATTGTGAGAGTAGTGATGCCAACCCTGGTGTCCTGGCTAAATTCCCAATCTGACCATCATGGCCACCTAACCATCCCCAGCTTCCAATATGCTCATTCATCCCCCCCCTCATCTCCCATTGATATAAATTAGAATGTGTTCTCAGTCAATGTACGTGGTAAAATAAGAGATACATAAATGTATAGTAACTAAATGGTGCCAATAAATGGTTTCTAAAAATATGAAATACTGTATCTCACTGTGAAGTTAAAGAGGATAAAGCAACATATCTGGGACAAGGGGACCCTGTATGTCTCGATATATGAAGCTACAGACAGTAGCCTCAAATAGTTTGAGATGTGCGTGACTGTGCTCAGAGTCCCAAATGGCCACCTATTCCCATTACGGTGCACTACTTTTGACTAGGGCTTTGGTCAAAAGTAATGCACTGTATAAGGAATATGGTGCCATTTGGGATGTACCCCACGATGTGCAGGGGAGTGCCGAGAAGAGAGGCCATTGGCCACAATTTCTTGCAGGTCAATTAGCCAATTAGACGAGTGGCCTTGGGCATGGCCGGTCAGAATCACACCAATTAGGATGTGGAGGGTGGGGTTGGCCTGCAGGGATGTCTCAGAGCACAAACTCAATTCAGATTGTCAAACTGTGTGACATCAGATGACCGCGGCTGACCGCAACTACAGCAACACCCAATTTCTCAAAAACAGCAATCGGTCACTGCTACTTCAGGAGTCAATAAGAGAGAGACTCAGAGAGAGAAGGAGACTCAGAGAGAGGAGACGCAGTGAGAGGAGACTCAGAGAAAGAAGGAGACGCAGAGAGAGAAGGAGACGCAGAGAGAGGAGACTCAGAGAGAGGAAACGCAGTGAGAGGAAACGCAGTGAGAGGAGACTCAGAGAGAGAAGGAGACGCAGAGAGAGAAGGAGACGCAGAGAGAGAGAGAGGAGACACAGAGAGAGGAGACAGAGAGAGAAGGAGACTCAGAGAGAGAAGGAGACTCAGAGAGAGGAGACTAAGAGAGAGAGAGAGAGATAGAGAGAGGGTATAGCGATGGCAGTCAATGCTTCTACATTCAGTCAAAAATCAAAAGGAGGTATTCCCAAACAGTCATAATGTAAATGGCATGACAACATGGTTGGGGAAATGCCTAAACCCTTGTTAAACCAGTGGCCTTCACGGCCATTAGAATGCAAAAGGTGAACTAAACAGCTGTTCCTGTGACACCAATGACAAATGTTGTCAAGATAAATCAAGGCAACAAACAGAGTGGAGGGGGGATACACTTTGTATACCTGATGCTATTCTAGTAAATGTTCTCTTCATAAATGAGGCATAAATGTCTATTAAATCCAGTATTTAGGCTCTATATCGATGCATAATTAACACGGCACGAATTATTTATTGGCACAACAGAAGTGGTGCATGTGGACACTTGTTTTGTTGTATTTCTGCACGTACACACACACACTAATGTTAACAGGGTTCACAGGGGTCACTCGACCCAGATGCCACATCATGAGTGGAAGAGGGAATAAAAGTGGAAATAGCCAATATAGGTCTTTTTTTCTCTCCGTCCAGACAGCGTGAGGTGAATGTGAGTCTACTAGAGGTCTTGACGGATTCACCTGAACCCGAATACCCGAATCCCGACCTGGGACACACCAAAACTTGTTCCTCGGGTCCGGTCCCTGTTTAAAAGTCATCGGGTCTCGGGTCTATGTAACTAGACCTGAGTGGACCTAACCATGGCTCTGCATAACCTATAGAATATTTCTTTGATGCTAATAAGGTGAATGTATTGACTTATAGAAGGCCTAACCAACATAAACTCAGCAAAAAAAGAAACGTCCTCTCACTGTCAACTGCGTTTATTTTCAGCAAACTTAACATGTGTAAATATTTGTATGAGCATAACAAGATTCAACAACTGAGACATAAACTGAACCAGTTCCACAGACAACAAAGGGGGGATCAAAATCAAAAGTAACAGTAACTGGCAAATCTGGTGTGGCCACCAGCTGCATTAAGTACTGGAGTGCATCTCCTCCTCATGGACTGCACCAGATTTGCCAGTTCTTGCTGTGAGATGTTACCCCACTCTTCCACCAAGGCACCTGCAAGTTCACGGAAATTCAGGGGGAATGGCCCTAGCTCTCACCCTCCGATCCAACAGGTCCCAGACGTGCTTTCATAACTGTGACCTTAATTGCCTCCCGTATGTAAGCTGTTAGTGTCTTAACGACCGTTCCACAGGTACATGTTCATTAATTGTTTATGGTTCATTGAACAAGCATGGGAAACAGTGTTTAAACCCTTTACAATGAAGATCTGTGAAGTTATTTGGATTTTTACGAATTATCTTTGAAAGACAGGGTCCTGAAAAGGGACGATTCTTTTTTTGCTGAGTTTATGAAGATCTATTCGTTAACTAGAAGAGCAGCTTGGCAGATAAACATACTTTTTTGTCACTCGGGTCATTTGGGTCTGGGTCGGGTCAGGACTGGGTCAATAATTTGGGTCGGGTTGGGTTTGGGTCAATCGTTTGGGTTCGGGTCAGGTTCGGGTCAGGACTGGGTCAATCATTTGGGTCTGGGTCGGGTTCGGGTTGGGTCAATCATTTGGGTTCAGGTCGGGTTCGGGTCAGGACTTGGTCAATCCTTTCGGATCAATCGTTTGGGTTCAGGTCAGGTTCGGGTTAGGTTCGGGTCAATCGTTTGGGTTCGGGTCGGGTCTAGGTCTGGTTGTAGTCAGGTCCATTCGGGTTTGGATCTGATTGTACTCGGGTCTGGGTCCCCATTTTCTTTTTCATGATCGGTTCTGTTGGGGTCCGGGGGTGATTGCCCTCGGGTCCGGGTCAAAAAAGTTGACTTCTAGTGTGTGCGTGTGTATGAGCAAAAACTCAAGTAATATGTTAAGTTTATTTACATATATGATTAAGGCATGAGATAAGTGAACATTAGTTCATACCGGTACAATGAGCCTGTACACAGACAGTCTACAGTCAGACCACCACTACCAGTCACTGACAGTCTCAGACCACTACTACCAGTCACTGACAGTCTCCAGTCAGACTACTACTGACAGTCTCCAGTCAGACTACTGCTACGAGTCACTGACAGTCTCCAGTCAGGCCACTACTACCAGTCACAGACAGTCTACAGTCAGACTACTACTACCAGTCACTGACAGTCTCCAGTCAGACTACTGCTACCAGTCACTGACAGTCTCCAGTCAGACCACTACTACCAGTCACTGACAGTCTCCAGTCAGACTACTACTACCAGTCACTGACAGTCTCCAGTCAGACCACTACTACCAGTCACTGACAGTCTCCAGTCAGACCACTACTACCAGTCACTGACAGTCTCCAGTCAGACCACTACTACCAGTCACTGACAGTCTCCAGTCAGACCACTACTACCAGTCACTGACAGTCTCCAGTCAGACCACTACTACCAGTCACTGACAGTCTCCAGTCCTTTCTACTTCTACCAGTCACTGGTGCAAAAAGTGCAAATCAATACCAGAACAACAGCAAAGGACCTTGTGAAGATGCTGGAGGAAACGGGTACAAAAGTATCTATATCCAGAGTAAAACGAGTCCTATATCGACATAACCTGAAAGGCCGCTCAGCAAGGAAGAAGCCACTGCTCAAAAACAGCCCTAAAAAAGCCATACTATGGTTTGCAACTGCACATGGGGACAAAGATCGTACTTTTTGGGAGAAATGTCCTCTGGTCTGATGAAACAAAAATAGAACTGTTTTGCTATAATGACCATCGTTATGTTTGGAGGAATAAGGCCGGAAGGCTTGCAAGCCGAAGAACGCCATCCCAACCATGAAGCACGGGGGTGGCAGCATCATGTTGTGGGGGTGCTTTGCTGCAGGAGGGACATCATGAGGAGGAAAATGATGTGGATGTATTGAAGCAACATCAGTCAGGAAGTTAAAGCTTGGTCGCAAAAGGGTCTTCCAAATGGACAATGACCCCAAGCATACTTTCAAAGTTGTGGCAAAATGGCTTAAGGACAACAAAGTCAAGGTATTGGAGTGACCCTGACCTCAATCCTATAGAACATTTGTGGGCAGAACTGAAAAAGCGTGTGCGAGCAAGGAGGCCTACAAACCTGACTCAGTTACACCAGCTCTGTCAGGAGGAATGGGCCAAAATTCACCCAACTTAATATTATTTTTATTTATTTTTAGAAAAAAGGAAAAGACAGAAGAAAACAGCAACCGACAACGCAATTTTTTTTACATAAAACAAAATAATTTATTTAAAACAATGGACATCAAGGACAACTAAAATCATAACAGCAATGCCAACTGTATATGTTTGTGTGCATGTCTGGCTCTATCACATGTATGTGTGTGTTCTTGAATGTGTTTATTTGAATGAGTGTGTGTATATGCATGTGTACAAACAGCATCAGCCTCAGCATCAGCCATCATTCTCTCTCTCACACAGCAACTCCACTCCCACTTGTCTCCAATTCCACATCCCAATCCTCAGCTTCCCTCAGCCCATCCCATCTATCTCTGCAGGCCACCCACTTCGGGTTTCTACGCAACACATATCTTTCAACTATGCTGTGGTGTTTAATGTACAATTTCAATCTATCTAATCGAATAGAATCACCAGATTGCGAGTTGAAGATAAATACTTTTACTAAGGGTATTAGTATATTAGTATTTGACTGACCCGGTCTCTCCAGAACTCCTAACAGTACTATTTCTAGGGTCAATTTTAGATCAATGCTATGCATTTTCAGCCATTCCTGAACCTGAGATCAGAAACAGGCTACCTGAGGGCAATACCAAAATAAATGGTCTATTGATTCTGTATCCTCACAACAAAATCTGCAGAGCTTCGATGATTTTATTCCCCAAATATTCAACATTTTGTTGGTGGCAAGAACTCATATTAATAATTTTAGCTGAAAAGCACTAAGTCTTGAATCTTGCGTTGTTGTATATATCAACTCATACACCCTGTACCATGGAATCGGTACATCAACAATCTCTTCCCAACTATTTTGCAATCTGCATGGCACAGTTGTCAACATCCTGGTCCTCAAAGGAAACTGGTATACTTTCCTATTTATGCTATTTGTATTCCTCCGCAAGTTTTGATCCTTCAAATTGGGTAATGCTGTAATCAATTGGTTGTAGTCTTGGATTGAGCAGACCTTCCCATACAATTCTGACTCCATGAAGGACATAACTCTACCATTCCAATTTACAATATCATTTAGGAACAAAATACCCCCTTTCAAAAATCTTTCCCATAAATACAGGTATTTTATCATCCAGCACATTTGAGTTCATCCATAATATTTGTTCAGGGGGTGATATTTAAATTGTAGCCAGCTCTGCAATGCTTGTTTGAAAAAGAGATACTTTGAAAAAAAGTATCATTTTCAGTTTAATCGAAAATGAGACATGGCAATCTGCACAATGGCAAAAAGGCAATTTTTAAACAATGGATGAGCTATTTTATATACATATATTATATATAATTAATTCATTAATCATAACTTTATCAATTTTTGTTTCTTGCTTTTAATTTTGTCTTTTTAGGGTAATAAGGCAGTCATTTTGAGTATTAAAATGACAATTATTTGATCTGTTTTGGTAGCAGCATTCTCTTTGAAATGGAAAAGTTTAATTTTATTAGCAGATTGTTTGAGTCATTGGAGCATTTCTCACTCACACTGAGCTGGATTACATATTTAGTCAATGTTATTCAGACACACACAAACATACACTATTTGCCCAACATTACTGACTCACATCCGTGACATATAATAATTGTGTTTACAAAAATATTCTATTGGTTGATTTTCAAATTTCATCTCACAAAATCATGCAAACAGAATAGCTGTAGTAAAAAAAAGATAACTGTAGTAGAACACAGTAACTGTAGTAGAAAACAGAGTAACTGTAGTAGAAAACAGAGTAACTGTAGTAGAAAACAGAGTAAATGTAGTAGAAAACAGAGTAACTGTAATAGAAAACAGAGTAACTGTAGTAGAAAACAGAGTAACAGTAGTAGAAAGCAGAGTAACTGTAGTAGAAAACAGAGTAACTGTAGTAGAAAACAGAGTAACTGTAGTAGAAAACAGAGTAAATGTAGTAGAAAACAGAGTAACTGTAATAGAAAACAGAGTAACTGTAGTAGAAAACAGAGTAACTGTAGTAGAAAACAGAGTAACTGTAATAGAAAACAGAGTAACTGTAGTAGAAAACAGAGTAAATGTAGTAGAAAACAGAGTAACTGTAATAGAAAACAGAGTAACTGTAGTAGAAAACAGAGTAACTGTAGTAAAAAAAGATAACTGTAGTAGAAAACAGAGTAACTGTAGTAGAAAACAGAGTAACTGTAGTAGAAAACAGAGTAACTGTAGTAGAAAACAGAGTAACTGTAATAGAAAACAGAGTAACAGTAGTAGAAAACAGAGTAACAGTAGTAGAAAGCAGAGTAACTGTAGTAGAAAACAGAGTAACTGTAATAGAAAACAGAGTAAATGTAGTAGAAAACAGAGTAACTGTAATAGAAAACAGAGTAACTGTAGTAGAAAACAGAGTAACAGTAGTAGAAAGCAGAGTAACTGTAGTAGAAAACAGAGTAACTGTAGTAGAAAACAGAGTAACTGTAGTAGAAAACAGAGTAAATGTAGTAGAAAACAGAGTAACTGTAATAGAAAACAGAGTAACTGTAGTAGAAAACAGAGTAAATGTAATAGAAAACAGAGTAACTGTAGTAGAAAACAGAGTAACAGTAGTAGAAAGCAGAGTAACTGTAGTAGAAAACAGAGTAACTGTAATAGAAAACAGAGTAAATGTAGTAGAAAACAGAGTAACTGTAATAGAAAACAGAGTAACTGTAGTAGAAAACAGAGTAACTGTAGTAGAAAACAGAGTAACTGTAGTAAAAAAAGATAACTGTAGTAGAAAACAGAGTAACTGTAGTAGAAAACAGAGTAACAGTAGTAGAAAGCAGAGTAACTGTAGTAGAAAACAGAGTAACTGTAGTAGAAAACAGAGTAACTGTAGTAGAAAACAGAGTAACTGTAGTAGAAAACAGAGTAACTGTAGTAGAAAACAGAGTAACTGTAATAGAAAACAGAGTAACAGTAGTAGAAAACAGAGTAACAGTAGTAGAAAGCAGAGTAACTGTAGTAGAAAACAGAGTAACTGTAATAGAAAACAGAGTAAATGTAGTAGAAAACAGAGTAACTGTAATAGAAAACAGAGTAACTGTAGTAGAAAACAGAGTAACAGTAGTAGAAAGCAGAGTAACTGTAGTAGAAAACAGAGTAACTGTAGTAGAAAACAGAGTAACTGTAGTAGAAAACAGAGTAAATGTAGTAGAAAACAGAGTAACTGTAATAGAAAACAGAGTAACTGTAGTAGAAAACAGAGTAAATGTAGTAGAAAACAGAGTAACTGTAATAGAAAACAGAGTAACTGTAGTAGAAAACAGAGTAACTGTAGTAGAAAACAGAGTAACTGTAGTAGAAAACAGAGTAACTGTAGTAGAAAACAGAGTAACTGTAGTAGAAAACAGAGTAAATGTAGTAGAAAACAGAGTAACTGTAATAGAAAACAGAGTAACTGTAGTAGAAAACAGAGTAACTGTAATAGAAAACAGAGTAACTGTAATAGAAAACAGAGTAACTGTAGTAGAAAACAGAGTAAATGTAGTAGAAAACAGAGTAAATGTAGTAGAAAACAGAGTAACTGTAGTAGAAAACAGAGTAACTGTAGTAGAAAACAGAGTAACTGTAGTAGAAAACAGAGAACTGTAGTAGAACACAGAGTAACTGTAGTAGACACAGAGTAACTGTAGTAGAAAACAGAGTAACTGTAGTAGAAAACAGAGAACTGTAATAGAAAACAGAGTAACTGTAGTAGAACACAGAGTAACTGTAGTAGAAAACAGAGCAACTGTAGTAGAAAACAGAGCAACTGTAGTAGAAAACAGAGTAACTGTAGTAGAAAACAGTAACTGTAGTAGAAAACAGAGTAACTGTAGTAGAAAACAGAGTAACTGTAGTAGAAAACAGAGTAACTGTAATAGAAAACAGAGTAAATGTAGTAGAAAACAGAGTAACTGTAATAGAAAACAGAGTAACTGTAGTAGAAAACAGAGTAACAGTAGTAGAAAGCAGAGTAACTGTAGTAGAAAACAGAGTAACTGTAGTAGAAAACAGAGTAACTGTAGTAGAAAACAGAGTAAATGTAGTAGAAAACAGAGTAACTGTAATAGAAAACAGAGTAACTGTAGTAGAAAACAGAGTAAATGTAGTAGAAAACAGAGTAACTGTAATAGAAAACAGAGTAACTGTAGTAGAAAACAGAGTAACTGTAGTAAAAACAGAGTAACTGTAGTAGAAAACAGAGTAACTGTAGTAGAAAACAGAGCAACTGTAGTAGAAAACAGAGTAACTGTAGTAGAAAACAGAGTAACTGTAGTAGAAAACAGAGTAAATGTAGTAGAAAACAGAGTAACTGTAATAGAAAACAGAGTAACTGTAGTAGAAAACAGAGTAAATGTAGTAGAAAACAGAGTAACTGTAATAGAAAACAGAGTAACTGTAGTAGAAAACAGAGTAACTGTAGTAAAAAAAGATAACTGTAGTAGAAAACAGAGTAACTGTAGTAGAAAACAGAGCAACTGTAGTAGAAAACAGAGTAACTGTAGTAGAAAACAGAGTAACTGTAGTAGAAAACAGAGTAACTGTAGTAGAAAACAGAGTAACTGTAGTAGAAAACAGAGAACTGTAGTAGAAAACAGAGTAACTGTAGTAGAAAACAGAGTAACTGTAGTAGAAACAGAGTAACTGTAGTAGAACACAGAGTAACTGTAGTAGACTGCTTGGCTAGAGACTAGAGTACTTGTGGCGGGCAGGGCGCATGCATGCTGGCATTGGTCGCCAGTTCCTCCGTCATATTGGTGTCCTCTCTCTGCATATAGTTCATCACCCTCTCTTTCTCTTCCTCTCTCTGCATATAGTTCATCACCCTCTGTCTCTTCCTCTCTCTGCATATAGTTCATCACCCTCTCTCTCTCTGCATATAGTTCATCACCCTCTGTCTCTTCCTCTCTCTGCATATAGTTCATCACCCTCTCTCTCTCTTCCTCTCTCTGCATATAGTTCATCACCCTCTCTCTCTTCCTCTCTCTGCATATAGTTCATCACCCTCTGTCTCTTCCTCTCTCTGCATATAGTTCATCACCCTATCTCTCTCGTCCTCTCTCTGCATATAGTTCATCACCCTCTCTCTCTCTTCCTCTCTCTGCATATAGTTCATCACCCTCTGTCTCTTCCTCTCTCTGCATATAGTTCATCACCCTCTGTCTCTTCCTCTCTCTGCATATAGTTCATCACCCTCTCTCTCTCTTCCTCTCTCTGCATATAGTTCATCACCCTCTGTCTCTTCCTCTCTCTGCATATAGTTCATCACCCTCTCTCTCTCTCTTCCTCTCTCTGCATATAGTTCATCACCCTCTGTCTCTTCCTCTCTCTGCATATAGTTCATCACCCTCTGTCTCTTCCTCTCTCTCGATATAGACCAGAGCCCTATTCCCTATATAGTGCACTACTTTAGACCAGAGCCCTATGGGCTATATAGTGCACTACTTTAGACCAGAGCCGTATTCCCTCTATAGTGCACTACTTTAGACTAGAGCCCTATCCCCTACATAGTGCACTACTTTAGACCAGAGCCCTATGGGCTATATAGTGCACTACTTTAGACCAGAGCCGTATTCCCTATATAGTGCACTACTTTAGACCAGAGCCCTATGGGCTATATAGTGCACTACTTTAGACCAGAGCCCTATTCCCTACATAGTGCACTACTTTAGACCAGAGCTCTATTCCCTATATAGTGCACTACTTTAGACCAGAGCCCTATTCCCTATATAGTGCACTACTTTAGACCAGAGCCCTATTCCCTACATAGTGCACTACTTTAGACCAGAGCCCTATGGGCTATATAGTGCACTACTTTAGACCAGAGCCGTATTCACTCTCTAGTGCACTACTTTAGACCAGAGCCCTATGGGCTATATAGTGCACTACTTTAGACCAGAGCCGTATTCACTCTCTAGTGCACTACTTTAGACCAGAGCCCTATGGGCTATATAGTGCACTACTTTAGACCAGAGCCGTATTCCCTATATAGTGCACTACTTTAGACCAGAGCCCTATGGGCTATATAGTGCACTACTTTAGACCAGAGCCCTATTCCCTACATAGTGCACTACTTTAGACCAGAGCTCTATTCCCTATATAGTGCACTACTTTAGACCAGAGCCCTATTCCCTACATAGTGCACTACTTTAGACCAGAGCCCTATTCCCTATATAGTGCACTACTTTAGACCAGAGCCCTATTTCCTACATAGTGCACTACTTTAGACCAGAGCCCTATGGGCTATATAGTGCACTACTATAGACCAGAGCCCTATTCCCTATATAGCACACTACTTTAGACCAGACGTTATTTCCTATATAGTGCACTACTTTCGACCAGAAGCCTACTCCCTATATAGTGCACTACTCTAGACCAGAGCCCTATTCCCTCTATAGTGCACTACTTTAGACCAGAGCCCTATTCCCTATATAGTACACTACCTAAGACCAGAGCCCTATTCCCTAAATAGTGCACTACTTTAGACCAGAGCCCTATTCCCTATATAGTACACTACTTTAGACCAGAGCGCTATGGGCTATATAGTGCAGTACTTTAGACCAGAGCCCTATTCCCTATATAGTACACTACTGTAGACCAGAGCCCTATGGGCTATATAGTGCACTACTTTAGACCAGGGCTTATTGGGGTGCAGTTACTTTAGGGAATCAGGTTCCATTTGGGATTCATCCTATGTTGCGCCGCTCCCTCCTTCTCTCCCTCCCTCCCACCCTGTCTGCCTGCTGCGGTCCTGGAAACGTAACTAGTCTCCGCGTCATTGGAGAACCTCATGATTAGTACACATATGACAATGTGTGGCCAGGCAGTTTTCTATGCATGGCGCTTCCTCCACTGTGAGGGAAATTAACCAATCAATGAGCGAACGATCATTTGCTTAGCAACGTTTACACGTCCCCATATTGCTGCTATCAGGATTGTGTCCCAAATATGTCCCTGGTAAAAAGTAGTGCACTATAAAGGGAACAGGGTGCAATTTTTTTGTGACATAGTCCAAAAATATTCCCTGTAGATTAAATAATCACTTGGCATCCAGACATGTTTCTGGCAGCGCCGCCACACAGCTACTTACCGTCTATTGAAACCGGGAACAACCTAATTGGCAGCAGGGGAAGGAGTGGCGATTCTGATTGGCAGCTGGGGAAGGAGTGACGATTCTGATTGGCAGCTGGGGAATGAGTGGCTAAAGGTAGTTCAATATCTTTCCCATAGAGTTAGTGCAGTATTTTAGATCAGTTACTGCTATGTGGCAGCCCTACGTGGACTCTGATCAACAGTAGTACACTGTATGGGTCATAGCGAATGAGCCCTGGACTCGTGTACTTCAGGGACGTCACTCTCTGAAGTAGTTACTATCTGGGTTCAGTCAAGGCTAACATTCCCTCAGCCTCCAAACAAACAGAAATGATCTCTCTCTCTCTCCACTTGATGAGTCCTCCAGAGGTGGAGGCATCGTTCTCACGCCTCTCTCTCCAACCCCTCCCTATCCCCCCTCTCTCTCCAACCCCTCCCTATCCCCCCTCTCTCTCCAACCCCTCCCTATCCCCGTCTCTCTCCAACCCCTCCCTATCCCCCCTCTCTCTCCAACCCCTCCCTATCCCCCGTCTCTCTCCAACCCCTCCCTATCCCCAGTCTCTCTCCAACCCCTCCCTATCCCCCTCTCTCTCCAACCCCTCCCTATCCCCCTCTCTCTCCAACCCTCCCTATCCCCTCTCTCTCCAACCCCTCCCTATCCCCCCTCTCTCTCCAACCCCTCCCTATCCCCTCTCTCTCCAACCCCTCCCTATCCCCCTCTCTCTCCAACCCCTCCCTATCCCCTCTCTCTCCAACCCCTCCCTATCCCCCTCTCTCTCCAACCCCTCCCTATCCCCCTCTCTCTCCAACCCCTCCCTATCCCCTCTCTCTCCAACCCTCCCTATCCCCTCTCTCTCCAACCCCTCCCTATCCCCTCTCTCTCTCCAACCCCTCCCTATCCCCGTCTCTCTCCAACCCCTCCCTATCCCCCCCTCTCTCTCCAACCCCTCCCTATCCCCTCTCTCTCCAACCCCTCCCTATCCCCTCTCTCTCCAACCCCTCCCTATCCCCCCTCTCTCTCCAACCCCTCTCTATCCTCTCTCCACCCTCACTCAATTCCATTCAATTTAAGGGGTTTATTGGCATGGGAAACATATGTCCACAAAGCAAGTTAACATCCTCTACCATATCACCTTTGACTTGTATATCTATTTAAAACCTCTAATTGTAATACAGAAGATTTACTTTTCAATTGTTGTCTCCAGAGTTGAGATTAGCTCAGTTTGCCAGCTTTATCTGCATCCCGAACAGCACCCAATTCCCTATATAGTGCACTACATCTGACCAAAGCCTGGTTCAAAAGTAGTGCACTATATAGGGAATACTGTGCCATTTGGGACACATATTTTGAGCGGAAAGCGAGGAGCCCGGTAGATAGATCCTTGGGTGTGATGCTAACTGATGTCAAGATTAAATATAAATTACAGTTGAATTGTAGCCCTGAGATGTCAGACATTAAAAAACAGTAGCGGGTAAAGTGGATACCTGGAATACATATGAGGTGTTTGGTAGTCAGCTGCCACAGCAGTATGACACGGGAGGGTTAAAGTGCTCACGTTAGGAAAAGTGTTTGACTGGATGTTTAATACAGGAGCGTCTTTAAAGAGCTGCCAAGATGTATTTCATGTTAAACACCCTTTAGAATTTCTGAAACGTGTCCTAACAACGTGGATAAAGAATAGAGTTAATATGCATTAAAAACAGCTCCTTCCTCCCTTCCCTAGCAGGCAGGCTGATGCTGCCGACCCTGTCCCCTATATCGGGTCCATAATGAAACCCTGTTCCCTATATCGGGTCCATTATGAAACCCTGTCCCCTATATCAGGTCCATAATGACCCCCTGTTCCCTATATCAGGTCCATAATGACCCACTGTCCCCTATATAAGGTCCATAATGAAACCCTGTCCCCTATATCAGGTCCATAATGACCCCCTGTTCCCTATATCAGGTCCATAATGACCCCCTGTTCCCTATATCAGGTCCATAATGAAACCCTGTCCCCTATATCGGGTCCATAATGACCCCCTGTCCCCTATATCGGGTCCATAATGAAACCCTGTTCCCTATATCAGGTCCATAATGACCCCCCTGTCCACTATATCAGGTCATAATGAAACCCTGTTCCCTATATCAGGTCCATAATGACCCCCTGTTCCCTATATCAGGTCCATAATGACCCCCTGTTCCCTATATCAGGTCCATAATGAACCCCTGTCCCCTATATCGGGTCCATAATGACCCCCTGTTCCCTATATCAGGTCCATAATGAAACCCTGTTCCCTATATCGGGTCCATAATGACCCCCTGTTCCCTATATCAGGTCCATAATGAAACCCTGTCCCCTATATCGGGTCCATAATGACCCCCTGTTCCCTATATCGGGTCCATAATGAAACCCTGTCCCCTATATCGGGTCCATAATGAAACCCTGTCCCCTATATCAGGTCCATAATTACCCCCTGTCCCCTATATCAGGTCCATAATGACCCCCTGTCCCCTATATCAGGTCCATAATTACCCCCTGTCCCCTATATCGGGTCCATAATGAAACCCTGTCCCCTATATCAGGTCCATAATTACCCCCTGTCCCCTATATCAGGTCCATAATGACCCCCTGTCCCCTATATCAGGTCCATAATGACCCCCTGTTTCCTATATCGGGTCCATAATGAAACCCTGTCCCTATATCAGGTCCATAATGAAACCCTGTTCCCTATATCGGGTCCATAATGACCCCCTGTTCCCTATATCAGGTCCATAATGAAACCCTGTCCCCTATATCGGGTCCATAATGACCCCCTGTCCCCTATATCGGGTCCATAATGACCCCCTGTTCCCTATATCAGGTCCATAATGACCCCCTGTCCCCTATATCAGGTCATAATGAAACCCTGTTCCCTATATCAGGTCATAATGACCCCCTGTTCCCTATATGAGGTCCATAATGACCCCCTGTCCCCTATATCAGGTCATAATGACCCCCTGTCCCCTATATCAGGTCCATAATGAAACCCTGTTCCTTATATCAGGTCCATAATGACCCCCTGTTCCCTATATCAGGTCCATAATGACCCCCTGTCCCCTATATCGGGTCCATAATGACCCCCTGTTCCCTATATCAGGTCCATAATGACCCCCTGTCCCCTATATCAGGTCCATAATGAAACCCTGTCCCCTATATCAGGTCCATAATGAAACCCTGTCCCCTATATCAGGTCCATAATGAAACCCTGTCCCCTATATCAGGTCCATAATGAAACCCTGTCCCCTATATCAGGGGTATTTTTACTAACCCAGCCACCCTCCTCGGACACATATGTTTTATTTGTATAGCTTTTCTGCTACATTTGACATACACATTTTACGTACAAGGTACTTTCATATAAAGCAATCAAATAATACATTATTGAACAGCTCTTTAATCCCACCCCTCAGCCACTCTCAGCCCATCACACAGATTGTAAGCTAAAGATGAAAACCTTTCCTATGTGTATTAGATTATTATCACTTAAAATTAACCTTGCAGTGTTGAGCGATTTGGAAAGCCATAGTCATTCCTGAGCCTGTGACCAGATACAAGCTACATAGGGGTTCAATACCAGAACAAATTATCTAGTGATTCTGTCTCTTCACAGCAACAGAGCTGAGATTGTTGTATGACCCATATACACTGCTCAAAAAAATAAAGCAAACACTAAAATAACACATCATAGATCTGAATGAATGAAATAATCTTATTAAATACTTTTTTCTTTACATAGGTGAATGTGCTGACAACAAAATCACACAAAAATGATCAATGGAAATCAAATTTATCAACCCATGGAGGTCTGGATTTGGAGTCACACTCAAAATTAAAGTGGAAAACCACATTACAGCCTGATCCAACAGATGTAATGTCCTTAAAACAAGTCAAAATGAGGCTCAGTAGTGTGTGTGGCCTCCACGTGCCTAAATGACCTCCCTACAATGCCTGGGCATGCTCCTGATGAGGTGGCGGATGGTCTCCTGAGGGATCTCCTCCCAGATCTGGACTAAAGCATCCGCCAACTCCTGGACAGTCTGTGGTGCAACGTGGCGTTGGTGGATGGAGCGAGACATGATGTCCCTGATGTGCTCAATTGGATTCAGGTCTGGGGAACGGGCGGGCCAGTCCTTAGCATCAATGCCTTCCTCTTGCAGGAACTGCTGACACACTCCAGCCACATGAGGTCTAGCATTGTCTTGCATTAGGAGGAACCCAGGGCCAACCGCACCAGCATATGGTCTCACAAGGGGTCTGAGGATCTCATCTCGGTACCTAATGGCAGTCAGGCTACCTCTGGCGAGCACATGGAGGGCTGTGCGGCCCTCCAAAGAAATGCCACCCCACACCATGACTGACCCACCGCCAAACCGGTCATGCTGGAGGATGTTGCAGGCAGCAGAACGTTCTCCACGGCGTCTCCAGACTCTGTCACGTCTGTCACGTGCTCAGTGTGAACCTGCTTTCATCTGTGAAGAGCACAGGGCGCCAGTGGCGAATTTGCCAATCTTGGTGTTCTCTGGCAAATGCCAAACGTCCTGCACAGTGTTGGGCTGTAAGCACAACCCCCACCTGTGGACGTTGGGCCCTCATACCACCCTCATGGAGTCTGTTTCTGACCATTTGAGCAGACACATGCACATTTGTGGCCTGCTGGAGGTCATTTTGCAGGGCTCTGGCAGTGCTCCTCCTTGCACAAAGGCGGAGGTAGTGGTCCTGCTGCTGGGTTGTTGCCCTCCTACGGCCTCCTCCACGTCTCCTGATGTACTGGCCTGTCTCCTGGTAGCGCCTCCATGCTCTGGCCACTACGCTGACAGACACAGCAAACCTTGCCACAGCTCGCATTGATGTGCCATCCTGGATGAGCTGCACTACCTGAGCCACTTGTGTGGGTTGTAGACTCCGTCTCATGCTACCACTAGAGTGAAAGCACCGCCAGCATTCAAAAGTGACCAAAACATCAGCCAGGAAGCATAGGAACTGAGAAGTGGTCTGTGGTCACCACCTTCAGAACCACTCCTTTATTGGGGGTGTCTTGCTAATTGCCTATAATTTCCACCTGTTGTCTATTCCATTTGCACAACAGCATGTGAAATTTATTGTCAATCAGTGTTGCTTCCTAAGTGGACAGTTTGATTTCACAGAAGTGTGATTGACTTGGAGTTACATTGTGTTGTTTAAGTGTTCCCTTTATTTTTTTGAGCAGTGTATATACACTAAACAAAAATATTAAACAACAGGCAAAGGTTTCTAAAATCTTACTGAGTTACAGTTCATATAAGGAAATCAGTCAATTCAAATAAATTAATTAGGCCCTAATCTATGTAATTCACATGACTGGGCAGGGGCGCAGCCATGGGTGGGCCTGGGAGGGCATACATCCACCCACCCACTTGGGAGCCAGGCCCACACACTGGAGAGCCAGGCCCAGCCAATCAAACTGACACTTTTTCCCACAAAAATGGTTTATTAGAGACAGAAATACTCCTCAGCACCACCTCGGATGATCTCACAGGTGAAGAAGTCGGATGTGGAAGTCCTGGGCTGGCGTGGTCTGCGGTTGTGAGGCCGGTTGGATGTACTGCCAAATTCTCTAAAACAACGTTGGTGGCTTATGGTAGAGAAATTAACATTTAATTATTTGGCAAAAGCTTTGGTGGACATTCCTGCAAACAGCATGCCAATTGAACACGCCTTCAAAAATTGAGACATCTGTGGCATTGTGTTGTGTGACAAAACCACACATTTTAGAGCCTATTATTGTCCCCAGCATAAGGTGCACATGTGTAATGATCAGGTTTAATCAGCTTCTTGATATTTGAGAAATATGCTTTTTGTGCTTATGGAACATTTCTGGGCTCGTGTTTCAGCTCATGAAACATGGGAACACCACTTTACATGTTGCATTTATATTTTTGTTCATTATGTATAGCATATTTTGTATATTAATTTAAATTGAAAAACTTGGAACTGTTGAATCAAGTGTTATGGAATCGGTACATTGTAAAGGCCGTCATTGTAAATAAGAATTTGTTCTTAACTGACTTGCCTAGTTAAATAAAAAAAGTATCCTTTAGTTAAACATAAGAAACCTCTTCTCAGCTCAGCTTTTGCATCCTGAATGACGCAGCTGTCAACATTTTTGTTCTCAGATGAAACTGGTATATTTCTCTATTTATGCCAGTTCCTTTCAGCCAATTGGCATCTTTAATATATGGCAGGCAAACAAGTTCCCTACCTTCTCCCTTTTCCACTTGCCTCCTCTGTTTTTGTATTGAGCAGATATTCCCATGTATTTTCGATAGCTGCATATTTGACAAAACTCCGTTTCTATTCATAATATCAAATATAATACCATTTAAAAAAAAAAAAAAAATCCACAGAATGTTTTTTTTATCAATCAGTATATTTCATTTTAACCATACTATTTGTTGTAATATTTGTTCAATCTCTTCTGGAGGATAAAATTTTTATTGTAAACAGATTTGTATGGCTTGTTTATTAAGAAAGGGCGATACTAGGTTTAAAGTTTCATTTTCAATTAGCCAGAAATGAGAAGTTGTAATCTGTATAAAAGCAAAAAGTCCTTTAAAATTTTTTGTTGCCTTTCTTACTGGAGAACCATTTTCGGTTTAGGTATAACTTATGAGTGAAGCTCATAGTGAGATGTTTAATATTTAATCAATTTTCAAAGATTTCTGCCCCACAAACTCATAAATAGGCACGTTTAATTTTGTCTGGCTTAGCATTCTAAATAAGTGAAATATTTTTTGCTCATATGATAAAAAAAAACGAGTCTGGAGTAGGCTGCGCAATTAGTAAGTAAGTAAACTGATAGGACCAACGAGTGAATCAATGTGATTTTTCCATAAACAAGCAAGTATTTACCTCTCCATGTTCGCAGAATTGTATCTATTTTTGAAAACGTTCTACTTACATTATCACAACCGAACTCATTCATATTTTTTGGTATTTTTGAATACCAAGTATGTCTACTTCACCATCCGCCCATTTTATTGGTAAACTACAACATCGTGTTTCAACGATCTAACACGTAATATGATACACTTGTCAAAATTTGGTTTTAGTCCAGAGGCTAGAAACATGATCTTTAATGAGACTGTGCAGGGATCCAGATTGCGGAAACTAAAATCGGCATACAGTAACACTTGTTTTTAACCCTGGATTTCTAACCCCTTAATGTTCTTGTTGAATCTAATTTTAATAGCTAGCATTTCAATGGCCATAATAAATAGATATGGCGACAACGGACAGCCTTGTTTTAATCCTCTTAAAAGCGCAATAGTTTCTGAGAAGTAACCATTATTTACTATTTTACATCTGGGGTTGCTGTACATAACTTTAACCCATTGTATAAGAGATTCACCAAAATTAAAGTAATCCAGGCATTATATATACATTCTAGTTGTACTTTATCAAACGCATTTTCAAAATCTGCTATGAAGACCAGGCCTGGTATCTCTGATGTTTCATAATGTCAAGTAATTGTCTAATATTATCTCCAATATATTGTCCATGTAAAAAACCTGTCTGATCAGGATGAGAAATATCTGGTAAAACCTGTTTAATTCTATGTGCTATGCATTTCGCCAGGATTTTCACATCACAACATTGAAGTGTATGAGGCCTTTTTTTAAATGGACTCGATCGTTATATTTACCACCTGGGTCCTGTTTTAGTAGTTATGAAATCAGACGTACCTGAAAGTCTGCAATTTTTATAGGAGTAATTAAAACATGCTAATAATGGATCTTTGAGTACATGGAAAAAGGTCTGATATACAGCCTCTACTGGTAAACCATCAAGCCCTGGTGTTTTTCCAGACTGAAAATATTGAATTGCCAGAAAGGCACAGGTCTTTCTGTACATTTGTTAATATTACATTACTATTAATATTAGGAAATAAATCCTTACAGTTAACACCATTCAGTGGGGATGGAGACTGAAAATAAATTATATTTTGCTTCCTATTTCAAAATATAATAATTTGGTGAATCATGGATGACTCCAACATTTGTAATGGGTTTCTGTAAACTCTTTTTCGATATAATAATTTGGTGCATTTTTCATAATTTACCATCCAATTCGCTTTAATTTCCCCCAATTCCTTTTGTTTTTCCTATAGCCTATGTGCCTCTATAGTATTTACCATTTCCATCACCTTGCTCTGTTATTTTCTCTAACCTACAGTATGATGTGCAATCTATAGTAGAGTTACCATTATTAAATTATTATTAAACCTCCTCCATGTATATCTCACTAGGTCAGGATATTAAACCTCCTCCATGTATACCTCACTAGGTCAGGATATTAAACCTCCTCCATGTATATGTCACTAGGTCAGGATATTAAACCTCCTCCATGTATATGTCACTAGGTCAGGGTATTAAACCTCCTCCATGTATATCTCACTAGGTCAGTATATTAAACCTCCATGTATATCTCACTAGGTCAGGATATTAAACCTCCTCCATGTATATGTCACTAGGTCAGGATATTTAAACCTCCTCCATGTATATCTCACTAGGTCAGGGTATTAAACCTCCTCCATGTATATCTCACTAGGTCAGGGTATTAAACCTCCTCCATGTATATCTCACTAGGTCAGGGTATTAAACCTCCTCCATGTATATCCCACTAGGTCAGGGTATTAAACCTCCTCCATGTATATCTCACTAGGTCAGTATATTAAACCTCCATGTATATCTCACTAGGTCAGGATATTAAACCTCCATGTATATCTCACTAGGTCAGGGTATTAAACCTCCTCCATGTATATCTCACTAGGTCAGGATATTAAACCTCCATGTATATCCCACTAGGTCAGGGTATTAAACCTCCTCCATGTATATCTCACTAGGTCAGGGTATTAAACCTCCTCCATGTATATCTCACTAGGTCAGGATATTAAACCTCCTCCATGTATATCTCACTAGGTCAGGATATTAAACCTCCTCCATGTATATCTCACTAGGTCAGGATATTAAACCTCCTCCATGTATATCTCACTAGGTCAGGATATTAAACCTCCTCCATGTATATCTCACTAGGTCAGGATATTAAACCTCCTCCATGTATATCTCACTAGGTCAGTATATTAAACCTCCTCCATGTATATCTCACTAGGTCAGTATATTAAACCTCCATGTATATCTCACTAGGTCAGGATATTAAACCTCCTCCATGTATATGTCACTAGGTCAGGATATTAAACCTCCTCCATGTATATCTCACTAGGTCAGTATATTAAACCTCCATGTATATCTCACTAGGCCAGGATATTAAACCTCCTCCATGTATATCCCACTAGGTCAGGATATTAAACCTCCTCCATGTATATCCCACTAGGTCAGGGTATTA
The DNA here is from genome assembly GCA_030435695.1 of Brachymystax lenok tsinlingensis. Classification (NCBI taxonomy): domain Eukaryota; kingdom Metazoa; phylum Chordata; class Actinopteri; order Salmoniformes; family Salmonidae; genus Brachymystax; species Brachymystax lenok. Next base: position 37,672,732 of record CM059784.1, read on the forward strand.
AACCTCCTCCATGTATATCTCACTAGGTCAGTATATTAAACCTCCATGTATATCTCACTAGGTCAGGATATTAAACCTCCTCCATGTATATGTCACTAGGTCAGGATATTAAACCTCCTCCATGTATATGTCACTAGGTCAGGGTATTAAAACCTCCTCCATGTATATCTCACTAGGTCAGGATATTAAACCTCCTCCATGTATATCTCACTAGGTCAGGATATTAAACCTCCTCCATGTATATCTCACTAGGTCAGGGTATTAAACCTCCTCCATGTATATCTCACTAGGTCAGGATATTAAACCTCCTCCATGTATATCCCACTAGGTCAGGGTATTAAACCTCCTCCATGTATATCTCACTAGGTCAGGGTATTAAACCTCCTCCATGTATATCTCACTAGGTCAGGATATTAAACCTCCTCCATGTATATCCCACTAGGTCAGGGTATTAAACCTCCTCCATGTATATCTCACTAGGTCAGGATATTAAACCTCCATGTATATCTCACTAGGTCAGGATATTAAACCTCCATGTATATCTCACTAGGTCAGGATATTAAACCTCCTCCATGTATATGTCACTAGGTCAGGATATTAAACCTCCTCCATGTATATCTCACTAGGTCAGTATATTAAACCTCCATGTATATCTCACTAGGTCAGGATATTAAACCTCCTCCATGTATATCCCACTAGGTCAGGATATTAAACCTCCTCCATGTATATCCCACTAGGTCAGGGTATTAAACCTCCTCCATGTATATCTCACTAGGTCAGTATATTAAACCTCCATGTATATCTCACTAGGTCAGGATATTAAACCTCCTCCATGTATATGTCACTAGGTCAGGATATTAAACCTCCTCCATGTATATGTCACTAGGTCAGGGTATTAAAACCTCCTCCATGTATATCTCACTAGGTCAGGATATTAAACCTCCTCCATGTATATCTCACTAGGTCAGGATATTAAACCTCCTCCATGTATATCTCACTAGGTCAGGGTATTAAACCTCCTCCATGTATATCTCACTAGGTCAGGATATTAAACCTCCTCCATGTATATCCCACTAGGTCAGGGTATTAAACCTCCTCCATGTATATCTCACTAGGTCAGGGTATTAAACCTCCTCCATGTATATCTCACTAGGTCAGGGTATTAAACCTCCTCCATGTATATCTCACTAGGTCAGGATATTAAACCTCCTCCATGTATATCCCACTAGGTCAGGGTATTAAACCTCCTCCATGTATATCTCACTAGGTCAGGATATTAAACCTCCATGTATATCTCACTAGGTCAGGATATTAAACCTCCTCCATGTATATCTCACTAGGTCAGGATATTAAACCTCCTCCATGTATATCCCACTAGGTCAGGGTATTAAACCTCCTCCATGTATATCTCACTAGGTCAGGATATTAAACCTCCTCCATGTATATCTCACTAGGTCAGGATATTAAACCTCCTCCATGTATATCTCACTAGGTCAGGATATTAAACCTCCTCCATGTATATCTCACTAGGTCAGGATATTAAACCTCCTCCATGTATATCTCACTAGGTCAGGATATTAAACCTCCTCCATGTATATCTCACTAGGTCAGGATATTAAACCTCCTCCATGTATATCTCACTAGGTCAGGATATTAAACCTCCTCCATGTATATGTCACTAGGTCAGGATATTAAACCTCCTCCATGTATATCTCACTAGGTCAGGGTATTAAACCTCCTCCATGTATATCTCACTAGGTCAGGATATTAAACCTCCATGTATATCTCACTATGTCAGGATATTAAACCTCCATGTATATCTCACTAGGTCAGGATATTAAACCTCCTCCATGTATATCTCACTATGTCAGGATATTAAACCTCCTCCATGTATATCTCACTATGTCAGGATATTAAACCTCCATGTATATCTCACTATGTCAGGATATTAAACCTCCATGTATATCTCACTATGTCAGGATATTAAACCTCCATGTATATCTCACTATGTCAGGATATTAAACCTCCATGTATATCTCACTATGTCAGGATATTAAACCTCCATGTATATCTCACTAGGTCAGGATATTAAACCTCCATGTATATGTCACTAGGTCAGGATATTAAACCTCCTCCATGTATATCTCACTAGGTCAGGGTATTAAACCTCCTCCATGTATATCTCACTAGGTCAGGATATTAAACCTCCATGTATATCTCACTATGTCAGGATATTAAACCTCCATGTATATCTCACTAGGTCAGGATATTAAACCTCCTCCATGTATATCTCACTAGGTCAGGGTATTAAACCTCCTCCATGTATATCTCACTATGTCAGGATATTAAACCTCCATGTATATCTCACTAGGTCAGGATATTAAACCTCCATGTATATCTCACTAGGTCAGGATATTAAACCTCCTCCATGTATATCTCACTAGGTCAGGGTATTAAACCTCCTCCATGTATATCTCACTATGTCAGGATATTAAACCTCCATGTATATCTCACTAGGTCAGGATATTAAACCTCCATGTATATCTCACTAGGTCAGGGTATTAAACCTCCATGTATATCTCACTAGGTCAGGATATTAAACCTCCATGTATATCTCACTAGGTCAGGATATTAAACCTCCATGTATATCTCACTAGGTCAGGGTATTAAACCTCCTCCATGTATATGTCACTAGGTCAGGATATTAAACCTCCTCCATGTATATGTCACTAGGTCAGGATATTAAACCTCCTCCATGTATATCTCACTAGGTCAGGGTATTAAACCTCCTCCATGTATATCTCACTAGGTCAGGATATTAAACCTCCATGTATATCTCACTATGTCAGGATATTAAACCTCCATGTATATCTCACTATGTCAGGATATTAAACCTCCATGTATATCTCACTAGGTCAGGATATTAAACCTCCATGTATATCTCACTAGGTCAGGATATTAAACCTCCATGTATATCTCACTAGGTCAGGATATTAAACCTCCATGTATATCTCACTAGGTCAGGATATTAAACCTCCATGTATATCTCACTAGGTCAGGATATTAAACCTCCATGTATATCTCACTAGGTCAGGATATTAAACCTCCATGTATATCTCACTAGGTCAGGATATTAAACCTCCATGTATATCTCACTAGGTCAGGATATTAAACCTCCATGTATATCTCACTAGGTCAGGATATTAAACCTCCATGTATATCTCACTAGGTCAGGGTTTTTCAACCTACATAATATATTATGCCATTATAGCGATTATATTTGTGATTTCCTTAAGAGGGTGATAATCTGTAGTGTGACTCCTTAAGAGGGTGATAATCTGTAGTGTGACTCCTTAAGAGGGTGATAATCTGTAGTGTGACTCCTTAAGAGGGTGATAATCTGTAGTGTGACTCCTTAAGAGGGTGATAATCTGTAGTGTGATTTCCTTAAGAGGGTGATAATCTGTAGTGTGATTTCCTTAAGAGGGTGATAATCTGTAGTGTGACTCCTTAAGAGGGTGATAATCTGTAGTGTGACTCCTTAAGAGGGTGATAATCTGTAGTGTGATTTCCTTAAGAGGGTGATAGTCTGTAGTGTGATTTCCTTAAGAGGGTGATAGTCTGTAGTGTGATTTCCTTAAGAGGGTGATAGTCTGTAGTGTGATTTCCTTAAGAGGGTGATAATCTGTAGTGTGATTTCCTTAAGAGGGTGATAATCTGTAGTGTGACTCCTTAAGAGGGTGATAATCTGTAGTGTGACTCCTTAAGAGGGTGATAGTCTGTAGATATTAAAATCTTCCACCATAATATATATATATATATTCTAATAAGTGTGGATCATCATAATTTGACCCATATAGAATAATTATCCAGATCTGTTTTTGGTCCAATAGTTTTTTTAAAGGATCCATCTTCCTTGAGGATCAGTTTGCACAAACACACAAAAACGGTCAGTTAATATAGTTAAAATACATTTCTCCCTCCTACTCCTTTCCCCACCCAACCTCATCTATAGAGTGAGTTTCCTGTAAAACAATAGATTATATTCTTCTCTTTTAACCAGATATTTACTTTTTTAATGATCTGCTAAGCAATAACTGTCTATACTTATGTCCCCACTTACCATAATGATACCAAAGTTTACAGTATACTTACCACAACCAATGTTTGTAAACTTGGCATCAAAAAAACACCATGAAGATTTTTGTCCGTGTACAGACCCAGTCAAAAGTTTGGACACACCTACTCATTCTTTATTCTTACTATTTTCTACTTTGTAGAATAATAGTGAAGACATCAAAACGATGAACTAACACATATGGAATCACGTAGTAAAAAGTGTTAAACACATCAAAATATATTTTAGATTCCTCAAAGACACCCTTTGCCTTGATGACAGCTTTGCACACATAGCGCAGACAGGATGGCCAGCCACCGACAGTCTCTCAGTAGTTAAACCACGTCTGCCTCTCAAATGGCACCCTGTTCCCTATAATTTCTCGTGGAGGAATGGTGTCGCATCTCTCCAATAGAAATCCAGACACTTGTAGAATCTATGCCAAGGTGGATGGAAACTGTTCTGGATCTTGGTGGCCCATCGCCTTAAGACACTTTATGTAGGTGTTTCCTTTATTTTGGCAGTTACATGCATCTATCTACCTGTATGTGGGTTAGCAGACCACATACTGACCCGCATCTTCATTCACTTCTACCGACAGCCCTGCAGCAGACACGCCGACAGCCCTGCCGCAGACACGCCGACAGCCCTGCCGCAGACACGCCGACAGCCCTGCCGCAGACACGCCGACAGCCCTGCCGCAGACACGCCGACAGCCCTGCCGCAGACACGCCGACAGCCCTGCCGCAGACACGCCGACAGCCCTGCAGCAGACACGCCGTCAGCCCTGCAGTAGACAGCCCTCTCCTGTAATCCCTGTTCACCCATGACTGCGTGGCCATGCACGCCTCCAACTCAATCATCAAGTTTGCAGACGACACTAGTGGTAGGCTTGATTACCAACAACAACGAGACGGCCTACAGGGAGGAGATGAGGGCCCTTGGAGTGTGGTGTCAGGAAAATAACCTCTCACTCAACAAAACAAAACAAAGGAGATAATCGTGGACTTCAGGAAACAGCAGAGGGAGCACCCCCCTATCCACATTGACGGGACAGTAGTGGAGAAGGTGGAAAGTTTTAAGTTCCTCAGCGTACACATCACTGACAAACTGAATTGGTCCACACAGACAGCGTGGTGAAGAAGGCGCAACAGCGCCTCTTCAACCTCAGGAGGCTGAAGAAATTCGTCTTGTCACCAAAATCACTCAAACTTCTACAGATGCACAATCGAGAGCATCCTGTCGGCCTGTATCACCGCCTGGTACGGCAACTGCTCCGCCCACAACCGTAAGGCTCTCCAGAGGGTAGTGAGGACTGCACAACGCATCACCGGGGGTAAACTACCTGCCCTCCAGGACACCTACACCACCCGATGTCACAGGAAGGCCAAAAAGATCAAGGACAACAACCACCCGAGCCACTGCCTGTTCACCCCGCCATCATCCAGAAGGCGAGGTCAGTACAGGTGCATCAAAGCTGGGACTGAGAGACTGAAAAACAGCTTCTACCTCAAGGCCATCAGACTGTTAAACAGCCATCACTAACATTGAGTGGCTGCTGCCAACATACTGACTTAAATCTCTAGCCACTTTAAAAATAGGAATTGGATGTAATAAATGTATCACTAGCCACTTTAAACAATGCCACTTTATATAATGTTTACATACCCTACACTACTCATCTCATATGTATATACTGTACTGTACTACTGCGTAGAAGCACAAGCATTTCGCTACACTCGCATTAACGTCTGCTAACCATGTGTATGTGACCAATACAATGTGATTTGACATACTGACAGCCCTACAGTGGTCTAGTGCTAGAACTACTATAGGTGTCTTACTACAGAATCAGCATGACTGAGGAACACATTTCCTCCCATGTAATTTATAATGAGATACAGGAGTGATCCAACTTATGGGCTCATACAAATTACAGCTCACACAGACGTCTGGATAGAATGCTTGAAGAGGACAGTCCGTTCAGCAAGCCTTGTGTTGACTTGTAATGAATATAGAGGAAGAGGACTAGGTCAAAACCATGACACAGTCTGAATACTGCGGATGTTAAATAAAGACTCTGTGGAAGACACAGAAATAAACCAAATGGTGAAGGAAGAGAGAAAGTGATGTGAGCTGAGTCTTCCTTTTTAGTTTGATATTCCTACAGTACATCTGAAAACAGCACCCCCATCAGTATCTCAGCCTCTTAAACCAGTTCAGTGATGTGAATAAAAACAGCATCCCCATCAGTATCTCAGCCTCTTAAACCAGTTCAGTGATGTGAATAAAAACAGCATCCCCATCAGTATCTCAGCCTCTTAAACCAGTTCAGTGATGTGAATAAAAACAGCATCCCCCATCAGTATCTCAGCCTCTTAAACCAGTTCAGTGATGTGAATAAAGCATCCCTGACACTTTGGTAGACCGGGATAAATGTGAAAAAACGAAGAAAAAAAACCAAATGACTAACCTTTTTACTTCCTATCTCGGCTATTCATGTTCTCCCGCAGAGCTTCGAGAGATGCAGCAACGCTGTGGAACACTGCGGACATCTACAATGGCAACCTGTTCCTGATACAGAGTATTACTGTTGACAAGGGCCACTTAGGGGAATAGGGTGCCATTTGGGATGTACTTTGCATGTTTAAGCACATTACAGGTCTGGAATGAAGCATTAAGGGTATCTCATGATATCTTAAGTGTGTAGATATGCCTACTGGTATTATCACAGAATACAAAATGCGTGTCACTCTCTTAAATGAACTTGAATACTCAAGAAGAAAACAAGAAAGTGTGAATATAATGTGGTTTTGTTAAAGCTACATTTTTAGAAGCATTGGACTTCTTTCTAGCACAATGTAGACTAGTTTAATGGACTAATGCAGATATTGAGCTGACAGAACTGTGGTGAACACAATGTAGACTAGTTTAATGGACTAATACAGATATTGAGCTGACAGAACTGTGTTTAACACAATGTAGACTAGTTTAATGGACTAATGCAGATATTGAGCTGACAGAACTGGGCCCTCCTGGATGGTTGGGTTCAGGGGTGAAACAGTAACATATGTTTGTGTGGGTGGCGTTCTGGCTGTGGGAGTCTTTTTCCTTCAGTCTCTCTCTAAGTCCGGCCCAAATGGCCCCCTGTTCCCTACACAGTGCACTACTTTTGACCAAAGTCCTACGGGAAACACTATAGGCCCTGGTCAAAAGTAGTGCACTATGTAGGAAATAGGTTGCCATTAGGGCCGCAATCTTGCTGGCTTTCTCTTCATAGTGATAATGGAAAACACACTACAATCACTTAAAGTACTCTGCCACTTCAATCTACATATGGACTTTAAAACGCTTCTGTCGAAGAGCTGCTCATATGTATTGTTGTTCTTTACACACACACACACACACACACACGATTGACTGACTATTAGCCAAACAATGGTATTTTCATGCTCTGATAAGCTACCCAGGAAAGGGCAAAAAAATAGACCATATTAATATACATGTACGTAGCCTGACAAGGTTCATGAAATCAATAACTTACTAACATTCATATATTAGCCTTTTCTGATACTCACTTAGATAATTCCTTTGATGATACAGCAGTAGCAATACAAGGATATAACATCTATAGAAGAGACATGAATGCCTATGGGGGAGGTGTTGTTGTATATATTCAGCTACAGAGGAGACATGAATGCCTATGGGGGAGGTGTTGCTGTATATATTCAGCTACAGAGGAGACATGAATGCCTATGGGGGAGGTGTTGCTGTATATATTCAGCTACAGAGGAGACATGAATGCCTATGAGGGAGGTGTTGCTGTATATATTCAGCTACAGAGGAGACATGAATGCCTATGGGGGAGGTGTTGCTGTATATATTCAGCTACAGAGGAGACATGAATGCCTATGGGGGAGGTGTTGCTGTATATATTCAGCTACAGAGGAGACATGAATGCCTATGGGGGAGGTGTTGTATATATTCAGCTACAGAGGAGACATGAATGCCTATGGGGGAGGTGTTGCTGTATATATTCAGCTACAGAGGAGACATGAATGCCTATGGGGGAGGTGTTGTATATATTCAGCTACAGAGGAGACATGAATGCCTATGGGGGAGGTGTTGTATATATTCAGCTACAGGGGAGACATGAATGCCTATGGGGGAGGTGTTGTTGTATATATTCAGCTACAGGGGAGACATGAATGCCTATGGGGGAGGTGTTGTATATATTCAGCTACAGAGGAGACATGAATGCCTATGGGGGAGGTGTTGCTGTATATATTCAGCTACAGAGGAGACATGAATGCCTATGGGGGAGGTGTTGTTGTATATATTCAGCTACAGAGGAGACATGAATGCCTATGGGGGAGGTGTTGTTGTATATATTCAGCTACAGAGGAGACATGAATGCCTATGGGGGAGGTGCTGTATATATTCAGCTACAGAGGAGACATGAATGCCTATGAAGGAGGTGTTGCTGTATATATTCAGCTACAGAGGAGACATGAATGCCTATGGGGGAGGTGCTGTATATATTCAGCTACAGAGGAGACATGAATGCCTATGAAGGAGGTGTTGCTGTATATATTCAGCTACAGAGGAGACATGAATGCCTATGGGGGAGGTGTTTCTGTATATATTCAGCTACAGAGGAGACATGAATGCCTATGGGGGAGGTGTTGTTGTATATATTCAGCTACAGAGGAGACATGAATGCCTATGGGGGAGGTGTTGTTGTATATATTCAGCTACAGAGGAGACATGAATGCCTATGGGGGAGGTGCTGTATATATTCAGCTACAGAGGAGACATGAATGCCTATGAAGGAGGTGTTGCTGTATATATTCAGCTACAGAGGAGACATGAATGCCTATGGGGGAGGTGCTGTATATATTCAGCTACAGAGGAGACATGAATGCCTATGAAGGAGGTGTTGCTGTATATATTCAGCTACAGAGGAGACATGAATGCCTATGGGGGAGGTGTTTCTGTATATATTCAGAGCCATTTTCCGATGATTCAACATAATACATGCCAGCAACCACAGCTAATGAAATCACTGCAACCCTAAAATAAAAAACTAAATCATTCCAAGTTCTCGACCTCAGCTGAATCTGGTAATGAATGATGTGGAGGAGACTAAACTTCTCGGTGTCAAGCAACGTCGAGATATGTCTCAGCCTTTTTAGCACCACAGTCGACCAAACAAGTCCTGCAGGCTCTGGTTTGATCTAATCTTGACTATTGCCCGGTTATATAGTCAGGTGCCGCAAAGGACCTAGAAAAGCTGCAGCTCGTTCAAAACAGAGCAACACGTCCTGCCCTTCCCATGTACACGGAGGACTGATGTCGTCAACATGTATGTCGGGTCTCTCTTGGCTTAAAGTAGATGAGAGATTGACTGCATCAATTCTTGTTTTTTTTGTGAGAAATATTGTTGAAAATGCCCACCAGACATGCCACCAGGGGTCCCTTCACAGTCCCCAAATACAGAACTAATTCAAGGCAATGCACAGTATTATATAGAGCCATGATAACATGGAACTCAAGTAAACATCAACATTAGCTTTAAAAAAAAAAAAAAAAAAAAAAACAGCACAACGACCTTTCACCTATCTGACCAAGTGAACCTATTTAAGGTATAAGTAGTAATGCAAGGGGTCAAGCCTATAGTTAACACAGGGGTCAAGCCTATTGTTAACACAGGGGCCTAGCCTATAGTTAACACAGGGGTCAAGCCTATAGTTAACACAGGGGCCTAGCCTATTGTTAACACAGGGGCCTAGCCTATAGTTAACACAGGGGTCTAGCCTATAGTTAACACAGGGGTCTAGCCTATTGTTAACACAGGGGCCTAGCCTATTGTTAACACAGGGGCCTAGCCTATTGTTAACACAGGGGCCTAGCCTATTGTTAACACAGGGGCCTAGCCTATTGTTAACACAGGGGCCTAGCCTATTGTTAACACAGGGGTCAAGCCTATTGTTAACACAGGGGCCTAGCCTATTAACACAGGGGCCTAGCCTATTGTTAACACAGGGGCCAAGCCTATTGTTAACACAGGGGCCTAGCCTATTGTTAACACAGGGGCCTAGCCTATTGTTAACACAGGGGCCTAGCCTATTGTTAACACAGGGGCCTAGCCTATTGTTAACACAGGGGTCAAGCCTATTGTTAACACAGGGGCCTAGCCTATTGTTAACACAGGGGCCTAGCCTATTGTTAACACAGGGGCCAAGCCTATTGTTAACACAGGGGCCTAGCCTATTGTTAACACAGGGGCCAAGCCTATTGTTAACACAGGGGCCAAGCCTATTGTTAACACAGGGGCCTAGCCTATTGTTAACACAGGGGCCAAGCCTATTGTTAACACAGGGGCCTAGCCTATTGTTAACACAGGGGCCTAGCCTATTGTTAACACAGGGGCCTAGCCTATTGTTAACACAGGGGCCTAGCCTATTGTTAACACAGGGGCCTAGCCTATTGTTAACACAGGGGCCTAGCCTATTGTTAACACAGGGGCCTAGCCTATTGTTAACACAGGGGCCTAGCCTATTGTTAACACAGGGGCCTAGCCTATTGTTAACACAGGGGCCTAGCCTATTGTTAACACAGGGCCTAGCCTATTGTTAACACAGGGGCCTAGCCTATTGTTAACACAGGGGCCTAGCCTATTGTTAACACAGGGGTCAAGCCTATTGTTAACACAGGGGCCTAGCCTATTAACACAGGGGCCTAGCCTATTGTTAACACAGGGGCCAAGCCTATTGTTAACACAGGGGCCTAGCCTATTGTTAACACAGGGGCCTAGCCTATTGTTAACACAGGGGCCTAGCCTATTGTTAACACAGTGGCCTAGCCTATTGTTAACACAGGGGTCAAGCCTATTGTTAACACAGGGGCCTAGCCTATTGTTAACACAGGGGCCTAGCCTATTGTTAACACAGGGGCCAAGCCTATTGTTAACACAGGGGCCTAGCCTATTGTTAACACAGGGGCCAAGCCTATTGTTAACACAGGGGCCAAGCCTATAGTTAACACAGGGGCCTAGCCTATTGTTAACACAGGGGCCAAGCCTATTGTTAACACAGGGGCCTAGCCTATTGTTAACACAGGGGCCTAGCCTATTGTTAACACAGGGGCCTAGCCTATTGTTAACACAGGGGCCTAGCCTATTGTTAACACAGGGGCCTAGCCTATAGTTAACACAGGGGCCTAGCCTATAGTTAACACAGGGGCCTAGCCTATTGTTAACACAGGGGCCTAGCCTATTGTTAACACAGGGCCTAGCCTATTGTTAACACAGGGCCTAGCCTATTGTTAACACAGGGCCTAGCCTATTGTTAACACAGGGGCCTAGCCTATTGTTAACACAGGGGCCTAGCCTATTGTTAACACAGGGGCCTAGCCTATTGTTAACACAGGGGCCTAGCCTATTGTTAACACAGGGGCCTAGCCTATTGTTAACACAGGGGCCTAGCCTATTGTTAACACAGGGGCCTAGCCTATTGTTAACACAGGGGTCAAGCCTATTGTTAACACAGGGCCCAAGCCTATTGTTAACACAGGGGCCAAGCCTACTGTTAACTTCTCTGGGAGCAGTGCATGAGGTGACCGTTTTGGAGAGCCTGGCGTGCCCAAAGTAAAATGCCTCCCATTTAGGCCCAGAAAATAGGATATGTTTAGTACCATTGGATAGGAAACACTCTGAATTTTCCAAAACTGTTAACCATTTGTCTGTGAGTGAATCAGAACGCATATAGCAGGCAAAACACAGAGGAATTTCTGTCCTGGAAAAAGTGATTTTGACACATTGCTCATTTGGGAACCCCTCCCTATTGAAAATGACCATATATAGGCATATGAATGCAGTACACGTCGTTTCCTTATGATGTCAACAGCCTCGAGACGGTGTTTCCCTCCATTTTGGATGAATTTAGAGCAGAGAAAAACACCAAACAATGAAGACCCTCTTTCTGAAAAAGTTCCCGTGGCGCGTGCACGAGAAGTCACAGAGTGTCTTTTGTAGCCTCGTTATTGATCAGTTTATATTCCGGCTGATTTATAATAGTAAATATACGTAAAAGTGTTCCTAAGGATACATTTAAAACTATGTTTGATTGTTCTTGAGACAAGTTTATAGGTATAATTTGAGCGAGTTCGCGCCGCGTTTCAATGGAGTAGTGGAAGCTGTCGTTTCTGATTATAACGCGCGAACCAAATGGAGGATTTATGGATAAAAGACGTTACTTTTTCTAACAAAAGAACCATGGATTGTCTTCGTTGGACACTTAGGATGACCTCAGCAGAAGTTCTTCAACAGCTAATTGATTTGTTTTCGCTGTGAAATGTGTTATGTGTGTGCCATGATGGCTAATCGATACATGGCTATTGGAAAATATGTGAGGTGCTAGCCTCAAACAAATGAATGTGCTGCTTTCGCCGTGAAGCCTTTTTGAAATCTGACAACGCTGTGATATTGCCAAGAAACAGAGCTTTTGATGAGTATGGAACACTTGCATATTGGTGGATGTTTAATAATTCAATTTTGGGATTTTGAATTTGGCGCTTTAGATTTTCGCTGGTAGTGTCGGGACGAGCCCGCTAGCGACCCAGCAATCCCTGACTGGTTAACACAGGGGCCTAGCCTATTGTTAACACAGGGGCCAAGCCTATTGTTAACACAGGGGCCACGCCTACTGTTAACACAGGGGCCTAGCCTATTGTTAACACAGGGGCCACGCCTATTAACACAGGGGCCACGCCTATTGTTAACACAGGGGCCAGGGCGGGGCCTATTGTTAACACAGGGACCAGGGAGGGGCCAAGCCTATTGTTAAAACAGGGACAAGGGCGGGGCCTATTGTTAATACAGGGACCAGGGCGGGGCCAAGCCTATTGTTAATACAGGGACCAGGGAGGGGCCAAGCCTATTGTTAATACAGGGACCCGGCGGGGCCTATTGTTAATACAGGGACCAGGGCGGGGCCAAGCCTATTGTTATTACAGGGACCAGGGCGGGGCCTATTGTTAATACAGGGACTAAGGCGGGGCCTATCGTTAATACAGGTCTCCTGCCAAGACAGTCCTCCACCCACCCACACAAAATAATGGGAATCTTCTAGAAAATCTCTTGATTAAACTGTCAGCAGGCAGCATTTTAATCACACTTCATTCAAGCATTAGAGGCCAACACAACCCGGTGGACTGAGGGGACACAGAACAACCCGGTGGACTGAGGGGGACACAGAACAACCCGGGGGACACAGAACAACCCGGTGGACTGAGGGGGACACAGAACAACCCGGGGGACACAGAACAACCCAGTGGACTGAGGGGGACACAGAACAACCCGGTGGACTGAGGGGGACACAGAACAACCCGGTGGACACAGAACAACCCGGTGGACTGAGGGGGACACAGAACAACCCGGTGGACTGAGGGGGACACAGAACAACCCGGTGGACTGAGGGGGACACAGAACAACCCGGTGGACACAGAACAACCCGGTGGACTGAGGGGGACACAGAACAACCCGGTGGACTGAGGGGACACAGAACAACCCGGTGGACTGAGGGGACACAGAACAACATGGCAAATAGCAGAGGGGGTTCTGAGGTAAAGCACGGTACTGTTCTATTCTCCACTATCACTATGACTGTGTCCCAAACAGCACCCTATTCCCTATGTAGTGCACTACTTTTGACCAGGGTTCATAGGGCTCTGTTATGTAGTGCACTGCTCTTGACCAGGGTCCATAGAGGACAGTGTATCATCTAGATGCTCTCTTCATTGCATTCACCAGAAAAAGGTACATGCAGTACTCTACCGATCAAGAATGAGATCTTTCTAGACCTTTTCTACTGTCAACTAGAGCGAGAGAGACAGACAGACACAAAGAGAGAGTGAATTCTAACAGTGTTGTTGCCTTGCCTCAGCTGTCAGAGTCAAACACAGTATATTTTATAGATGTCGTGTCTACTGTGCTCTTTGCCCTCAGAGATCACAGTCGCTCCGTTCCGCCTCGCCTCTCCTCCTCTTCTCATCTCCCTCTGAGACGGGGTTCCTTTTAAAGACGTCAGGAGAAAGGTCAGCAAGAGAAGAGACGAGTAATGATGACGTCAGGAGAAAGGTCAGCAAGAGAAGAGACGAGTAATGATGACGTCAGGAGAAAGGTCAGCAAGAGAAGAGACGAGTAATGATGACGTCAGGAGAAAGGTCAGCAAGAGAAGAGACGAGTAATGTGTCAGACAGGGAGGGAGAAAGGGAGGGGAGCGGAGGTACGGAGGAAGGGAGTGGAGGGACGGAGGAAGGGAGAGGGGCGAGCGGAAGGAGGGAGAGGGGCGAGCGGAGGTAGGGAGGGAGGGAGAGGGGCGAGCGGAGGGAGGGAGGGAGAGGGGCGAGCGGAGGGAGGGAGGGAGGGGCGAGCGGAGGGAGGGAGGGAGGGGCGAGCGGAGGGAGGGAGGGAGAGAGAGGGACGGAGGAAAGGAGTGGGCAGCGGAGGGAGGGAGGGAGAGGGGCGAGCGGAGGGAGGAGAGGGGCGAGCGGAGGGAGGAGAGGGCAGCAAGGGAGGAGAGAGGCGAGCGGAGGGAGGAGAGGGGCAGCGGAGGGAGGGAGAGGAGCGGAGGGAGGTAGGGAGGAGAGGGGCGAGCGGAGGGAGGAGAGGGGCAGCGGAGGGAGGAGAGGGGCGAGCGGAGGGAGGAGAGGCAGCGGAGGGAGGTAGGGAGGAGAGGGGCAGCGGAGGGAGGTAGGGAGGAGAGGGGCGAGCGGAGGGAGGAGAGGGCAGCGGAGGGAGGGAGAGGGCAGCGGAGGGAGGTAGGGAGGAGAGGGCAAGCGGAGGGAGGAGGGAGGGGCAGCGGAGGGAGGGAGGGAGGGGAGGGGCGAGCGGAGGGAGGGAGGGAGGGAGGGGCGAGGGAGGGAGGCGAGCGGAGGGAGGGAGGAGGGGAGAGGGAGCGAGGGAGGGAGGGGCGAGCGGAGGAGAGCGAGGGAGAGGAGGGGGGAGAGGCGAGGAGAGGCGAGAGGGAGGAGAGAGGCGAGGGAGGGAGGGAGGGCGAGGGAGGGAGGGAGGGAGAGGGCGAGGGAGGGAGGCCCTCTCCCTCCCTCCTCCTAGTTATGAGAGAAGGGGAGGGTAAGGGTTAGTTATGAGAGAAGGGGAGGGTAAGGGTTAGTTATGAGAGAAGGGGGAGGGTAAGGGTTAGTTATGAGAGAAGGGGGAGGGTAAGGGTTAGTTATGAGAGAAGGGGAGGGTAAGGGTTAGTTATGAGAGAAGGGGGAGGGTAAGGGTTAGTTATGAGAGAAGGGGGAGGGTAAGGGTTAGTTATGAGAGAAAGGGGATACTGAAACAGTGTATATAACGAGCCATCTGAGCGCTAGGCCATCGCTGTGGGGACTGGTTCATTGAATAGCCTGTTAGTTATGTTGGTACACTGCCCCATAAAGAACACTATAACCCTTTAATTAATGTGTTGGCCCAGTTGGGGAAACAAAGTGCGTATATATATATATTAGACCAGGGCCCATAGGGCTAGGGTCAGTTCCCCACAGGGTCAGTTCCCCACAGGGCTAGGGCCAGTTACCCACAGGGCCAGTTACCCACAGGGTCAGTTCCCCACAGGGCTAGGGTTAGTTACCCACAGGGTCGGTAACCCACGGGGCCAGTTACCCACGGGGTCAGTTCCCCACAGGGCTAGGGTCAGTTACCCACAGGGCTAGGGTCAGTTACCCACAGGGCCAGTTACCCACAGGGCTAGGGCCAGTTACCCACAGGGCTAGGGCCAGTTACCCAAAGGGCTAGGGCTAGTTACCCACAGGGCTAGGGCTAGTTACCCACAGGGTCAGTTACCCACAGGGCAAGTTACCCACAGGGTCAGTTACCCACAGGGCTAGGGTCAGTTCCCCACAGGGCTAGGGCCAGTTCCCCACAGGGCTAGTTACCCACAGGGTCAGTTCCCCACAGGGCTAGTTACCCATTGGGATAGGGCTAGTTACCCACAGGGCTAGTTACCCATAGGGATAGGGCTAGTTACCCACAGGGCTAGTTACCCATAGGGATAGGGCTAGTTACCCATAGGGCTAGTTACCCATAGGGCAAAGGCTAGACACTATCATCCCAGAAACCCTAGACCCACTCCAATTCCCATACCGCCCCAACAGATGACGCAATCTCAATCTCACTCCACACTGCCCTTTCCCACCTGGACAAAAGGAACACCTATGTGAGAATGCTGTTCATTGACTACAGCTCAGCGTTCAACACCATCGTGCCCTCAAAGCTCATCACTAAGCTAAGGACCCTGGGACTAAACACCTCCCTCTGCAACTGGATCCTGGACTTCCTGACAGGCTGCCCCCAGGTGGTGAGGGTAGAAGAGGACCCAAAAGGCTCCTTAACAGCTTCTACCCCCAAGCCATAAAATTGTTGAACAATTAATCAAACGGCCACCCGAACTATTTACATTGACCCCCACCCTCCCTTTTGTACACTGCTGCTACTCGCTGTTTATTATCTATGCATAGTCACTTCACCTCCACGTACAAATTACCTCAACTAACCTGTACCCCTGCACACTGACTCAGTACCGGTACCCCCTGTATATAGCCTCATTACTAACCTGTACCCCTGCACACTGACTCAGTACCGGTACCCCCTGTATATAGCCTCATTACTAACCTGTACCCCCGCACACTGACTCAGTACCGGTACCCCCTGTATATAGCCTCATTACTAACCTGTACCCCTGCACACTGACTCAGTACCGGTGCCCCCTGTATATAGCCTCATTACTAACCTGTACCCCTGCACACTGACTCAGTACCGTACCCCCTGTATATAGCCTCATTACTAACCTGTACCCCTGCACACTGACTCAGTACCGGTACCCCCTGTATATAGCCTCATTACTAACCTGTACCCCTGCACACTGACTCAGTACCGGTAACCCCTGTATATAGCCTCATTACTAACCTGTACCCCTGCACACTGACTCAGTACCGGTACCCCCTGTATATAGCCTCATTACTAACCTGTACCCCCACACACTGACTCAGTACCGGTGCCCCCTGTATATAGCCTCATTACTAACCTGTACCCCTGCACACTGACTCAGTACCGGTACCCCCTGTATATAGCCTCATTACTAACCTGTACCCCTGCACACTGACTCAGTACCGGTACCCCCTGTATATAGCCTCATTACTAACCTGTACCCCCACACACTGACTCAGTACCGGTGCCCCCTGTATATAGCCTCATTACTAACCTGTACCCCTGCACACTGACTCAGTACCGGTACCCCCTGTATATAGCCTCATTACTAACCTGTACCCCTGCACACTGACTCAGTACCGGTACCCCCTGTATATAGCCTCATTACTAACCTGTACCCCTGCACACTGACTCAGTACAGGTACTCCTGTATATAACCTCATTACTAACCTGTACCCCCTGCACACTGACTCGGTGCCGGTGCCCCCTGTATATAGCCTCATTACTAACCTGTACCCCCTGCACTGACTCAGTACCGGTACCCCTGTATATAGCCACATTACTAACCTGTACCCCTGCACACTGACTCGGTACCGGTACCCCTTGTATATAGCCTCATTACTAACCTGCACCCCTGCACACTGACTCGTGCAGTGCCCCCTGTATATAGCCTCATTACTAACATGTACCCCTGCACACTGACTCAGTGCAGTACCCCCTGTATATAGCCTCATTACTAACCTGTACCCCCGCACAGTACCGGTACCCCCTGTATATAGCCTCATTACTAACCTGTACCCCTGCACACTGACTCAGTACCGGTACCCCCTGTATATAGCCTCATTACTAACCTGTACCCCTGCACACTGACTCAGTACCGGTACCCCCTGTATATAGCCTCATTACTAACCTGTACCCCTGCACACTGACTCAGTACCGGTACCCCCTGTATATAGCCTCATTACTAACCTGTACCCCTGCACACTGACTCAGTACAGGTACTCCCTGTATATAACCTCATTACTAACCTGTACCCCTGCACACTGACTCGGTACCGGTGCCCCCTGTATATAGCCTCATTACTAACCTGTACCCCTGAGCACTGACTCAGTACCGGTACCCCCTGTATATAGCCACATTACTAACCTGTACCCCTGCACACTGACTCGGTACCGGTACCCCTGTATATAGCCTCATTACTAACCTGCACCCCTGCACACTGACTCGGTACCGGTGCCCCCTGTATATAGCCTCATTACTAACATGTACCCCTGCACACTGACTCGTGCAGTACCCCCTGTATATAGCCTCATTACTAACCTGTACCCCACAGTACCGGTACCCCCTGTATATAGCCTCATTACTAACCTGCACCCCTGCACACTGACTCGGTACCGGTGACCCCTGTATATAGCCTCATTACTAACATGTACCCCTGCACACTGACTCGGTACCGGTACCCCCTGTATATAGCCTCATTACTAACCTGTACCCCCGCACACTGACTCAGTACCGGTACCCCCTGTATATAGCCTCATTACTAACCTGTACCCCTGCACACTGACTCAGTACCGGTACCCCCTGTATATAGCCTCATTACTAACCTGTACCCCTGCACACTGACTCGGTACCGGTACCCCCTGTATACAGCCTCATTACTAACCTGTACCCCTGCACACTGACTCAGTACCGGTGCCCCCTGTATATAGCCTTGTTGTTATTTTATTGTGTTAACTTTAGTTTATTTTGTAAATATTTTCTTAATTCTAGTTCTTGAACTGCATTGTTGATTAAGAACTTGTAAGTAAGCATTTCAAGGAAAGGTCAACGCCTGTTGTATTTGGAGCCTGTGACAAATAACATTTGATAAGAGTCTTGTAGATGTACTGGAGAGAATTCTGATTTGATTTTCAAGTCATTAGGTGTAATGACAGACTAGAGACGCATGATCATAAAATCAAGAGAGATACATGAACACAATCGAAGGGAAGACTAAATCACAAATGGCACCCTATTCCCTATGTAGTGCACTACCTTTGACCAGAGCCCTATGGGAATGTAGTGCCCTACTTTTGACCAGAGCCCTATGGAAATGTAGTGCCCTACTTTTGACCAGAGCCCTATGGGAATGTAGTGCCCTACTTTTGACCAGAGCCCTATGGGAATGTAGTGCCCTACTTTTGACCAGAGCCCTATGGGAATGTAGTGCCCTACTTTTGACCAGAGCCCTATGGGAATGTAGTGCCCTACTTTTGACCAGAGCCCTATGGGAATGTAGTGCCCTACTTTTGACCAGAGCCCTATGGGAATGTAGTGCCCTACTTTTGACCAGAGCCCTATGGGAATGTAGTGCCCTACTTTTGACCAGAGCCCTATGGGAATGTAGTGCCCTACTTTTGACCAGAGCCCTATGGAAATGTAGTGCACTACTTTTGACCAGAGCCCTATGGGAATGTAGTGCCCTACTTTTGACCAGAGCCCTATGGGAATGTAGTGCCCTACTTTTGACCAGAGCCCTATGGGAATGTAGTGCCCTACTTTTGACCAGAGCCCTATGGGAATGTAGTGCCCTACTTTTGACCAGAGCCCTATGGAAATGTAGTGCACTACTTTTGACCAGAGCCCTATGGGAATGTAGTGCCCTACTTTTGACCAGAGCCCTATGGGAATGTAGTGCCCTACTTTTGACCAGAGCCCTATGGGAATGTAGTGCCCTACTTTTGACCAGAGCCCTATGGGAATGTAGTGCCCTACTTTTGACCAGCTCTCAATAAAAAAAACAAAGTGTTATATAGAATGTCCAAAGCAATATGTTACCATTTCAGATACTACAGTAACTCCTAACGCAAGTCCCAAATGACACTATTCACTAGGGGGCGGGGGTCCAATGTAGTGAACTATATAGGGAATATGGTTTAATTTGGGAGTCCGCTTTATTCTCTCACCACAAATTTTGATTTTTATCAGAAGCATCTGTCTAATACTCTCTACCCACTCCACATCTCACGCCACACAGCCCAATGTAACACTCACAGAACCTAAAACAATCTGTCCATCTGTCGTAACCCTGCGTGACCCTGCCTCTGTGTTTATAAAACAAGCTGACCCAAAGTGGCCCTTGTTCAAAGAAATAAACCCACTACACTACCCACCATCCATGCATACCTTACTGAGCTATTATATGATCTAGTGTGAGTCCCAAATGGCACCCTATTCCCTACATAGCGCACTATTTTTTAACAAGGATCCAGGAGTGCAATATAAAGGAAATTGGATGCCATTTGGGATGCAGTATAGTCTATGCTAATGGAACAACAAGCTAACATCACAGCTAGCACTTCCACATCACCTTACACTGCTTTAACTCATGGACAAAGCTTCCCTCCTCCTCTCGCTCTCTCCCCTCCTCCCTCCTCTCGCTCTCTCCCCTCCTCCCTCCTCTCGCTCTCTCCCCTCCTCTCGCTCTCTCTCTCCCCTCCTCCTCCTCTCGCTCTCTCTCTCCCCTCCTCCTCCTCTCGCTCTCTCTCTCCCCTCCTCCTCCTCTCGCTCTCTCTCTCCCCTCCTCCTCCCGCTCTCTTCCCTCCTCCTCTCGCTCTCTCCCCTCCTCCTCCCGCTCTCTCCTCTCCTCCCTCCTTCCCCTCCTCTCGCTCTCTCCCCTCCTCTCGCTCTCTCCCTCCTCCTCCCGCTCTCTCCCCTCCTCCTCCCGCTCTCTCCCTCCTCCTCCCGCTCTCCCCTCCTCCTCCCGCTCTCCCCTCCTCCTCCCGCTCTCTCCCTCCTCCTCCCGCTCTCTCCCCTCCTCCTCTCGCTCTCTCCCCTCCTCCTCTCGCTCTCTCCCCTCCTCCTCTCGCTCTCTCCCCTCCTCCTCTCGCTCTCTCCCCTCCTCCTCTCGCTCTCTTCCCTCCTCCTCTCGCTCTCTTCCCTCCTCCTCTCGCTCTCTTCCCTCCTCTCAGCAGAGCTAGGACCATTTGGCTGCCTGCTTAGCCACTAAGGAGCCTGGGTAGTAGACCAAATGACAACCCTATTCCCTATAAAGTTCTTCTCAGAAGTAGTGCACTATATATTGACAGTCGATGGAGCCTGGAAGCCCTGGTGAACAAAGTCTTCAAGCCTCCACAGCCCGGTCTAATCCCCGGACCCCCTATTCCCCAGACCCCCTCCACAGCCCAGTCTATTCCCCAGACCCCCTCCACAGCCCAGTCTATTCCCCAGACCCCCTCCACAGCCCAGTCTATTCCCCAGACCCCCTCCACAGCCCAGTCTATTCCCAGACCCCTCCACAGCCCAGTCTATTCCCCCAGACCCCCTCCACAGCCCAGTCTATTCCCCCAGACCCCCTCCACAGCCCAGTTTATTCACCAGACCCCTTCCACAGCCTCACTGTGACCTATCACACACTCAGAGGGTGTATGTCAGCTAATTTAATGAGTCTTACTGACTGTGTGTGTGTGTGTGTGTGTGTGTGTGTGTGTGTGTATATATAGCCCCCTGGGCTAGTGTTATGTATTAAACCAGAAGGTTGGGAGAGAATGCTTCTCTTCTCTCTATTAGCTTTGGCTTGCTGCATCCAGTGAGGCACGCAAGACCTCATTCAGACGACTCTTTAAAAACCTGGTTAACGACAGGGGGAAAATAAAACATTTATGACAATTCAGTGTATAATAAGTATGAAGTGGTACGACACTATAATATCAAACTTTTATTAGACAGCACAGAAATACATTTGAGAATGAAAGAAATCAATTTGTCTTTTTAAATCAAATCTAAAACATTTATCAAAAAAAAAAAAAAAAAAAACTCCCATGGAGAAAAGATACACATCCAGCTGTTCTCCAGTTATTGCTTGAGTCAAGAAACAATAAAGCAGTAGAGGAGAGACGTGTTGGTATTGACTGGACAGGCCGATCTGCACCACACGACATAATAATAAAGCAGTAGAGGAGAGACGTGTTGGTATTGACTGGACAGGCCGATCTGCACCACACGACATAATAATAAAGCAGTAGAGGAGAGACGTGTTGGTATTGACTGGACAGGCCGATCTGCACCACCGCGACATAATAATAAAGCAGTAGAGGAGAGACGCGTGTTGGTATTGACTGGACAGGCCGATCTGCACCACACGCACATAATAATAAAGCAGTAGAGGAGAGACGTGTTGGTATTGACTGGACAGGCCGATCTGCACCACACGGCATAATAATAAAGCAGTAGAGGAGAGACGTGTTGGTATTGACTGGACAGGCCGATCTGCACCACACGACATAATAATAAAGCAGTAGAGGAGAGACGTGTTGAAATTGACTGGACAGGCCGATCTGCACCACACGACATAATAATAAAGCAGTAGAGGAGAGACGTGTTGGTATTGACTGGACAGGCCGATCTGCACCACACGACATAATAATAAAGCAGTAGAGGAGAGACGTGTCGGTATTGACTGGACAGGCCGATCTGCACCACACGACATAATAATAAAGCAGTAGAGGAGAGACGTGTCGGTATTGACTGGACAGGCCGATCTGCACCACACGACATAATAATAAAGCGTATCATATTACGGCACATAAGCGGAATACCATTCCAACACCCCTACCCACCATTCCACGCAAATGATAAAACACGTTAGAAAGTAAATCTATAAAATACACAGGGGATCTCACATCAGGAGGTTGGCAGTAAGAGGGGTCAAATGATTAGGGGTCAAGGGGTCAAAATGATTAGTTGTCAGAATTAGAATCTTACAGTATCGTGGAAATCCACCCTCCCATCTCATACCAACACTGGAATAAAATCAAATGAAATAGAAACGCCCTTTGCTTGGTCTAGTTGCCCCCCAAATCGCCTTGTTTTCCAGTAGAGAAGTTATACAGTAGGCCAGAGACAGACTTATCAGAATGCAGTTATTTGAATGAAAAAGAGGACCGGTAGAGTAAGAGTGAGCTCACGGCCTCTGTGTATATAGTGTTCTATCTTAGCGAGCCTGCATAGCAAAATCACATCAAACCAGAACCCCCACCCCCCACCGCTGGAAACAATTCTCACTTTCATTTTTGGACTAGATTGAAAAGATCCAACCGTCTACACATCACAGTTGATCTAGCCAGCTCCATCAGCAGCTCCATCAGCATCTCAACCTTCTAGCTCCTCTCACCACCCTGACTTGACTGCCTGGTCCATCTCTAGATGCTGTCCATGGCTTTGAACTCGCTGAGGGCCTGGACAGGGTTGATGTGTTTCTTGTGGGATGACCTCTTGACCTAAGAGAAGAGACGATACCATTTTATTGTATGTTCTCAGTGTCCTCCAGCATCGTACCTCCCGGGCATCATTAAATCCAGCATCGTACCACCCGGCATCATTAAATCCAGCATCGTATACCCCCCTGCATCATTAAATCCAGCAGCATACCACCCCGCATCATTAAATCCAGCATCATACCACCCTGCATCATTAAATCCAGCAGCATACCACCCTGCATCCCACTGTTGGTTTGCCTCTGAAGCTAAGCAGGGTTGGTCCTGGTCAGTCCCTGGATGGGAGACCAGATGCTGCTGGAAGTGGTGTTGGAGGGCCAGTAGGAGGCACTCTTTCCTCTGGTCTAAAATAAAATGCCCCAGGGCAGTGATTGGGGACATTGCCCTGTGTAAGGTGCCGTCTTTTGGGTGGGACGTTAAACAGGTGTCCGGACTCTCTGTGGTCACTAAAGATCCCAAGGCACTTATCGTAAGAGTAGGGGTGTTAAACCTGGTGTCCTGGCTAAATTCCCAAGCTGTCCCTCATACCATCACGGTCACTTAATCGCTTCCAATTGGCTCATTCATCCCCGTAACTATTCCCCAGGTCGTTGCTGTAAATTTACCCGGTAAAAAAAAGGTTTAAATAAAATACACTTACAGGCCATAAATAAGAACATCTAGGGCTGGTTTTCTGGACCAAAACAATACTCTCAATGGAGAGTCTATATTGAAAACGTTTTAGTCCAGGACTACGCTTAACCTGTGTCCTGGACACCGACAGGCAACTGTGCAGGGGATTATACAAATTATTAAAACTGGAATCCTGAGCGGTGAAACTGCCACGTCAGTTTGCGATATTAAAACAACCCCCGACAATATTGCATGTGTGTTCTATACAGAAGAGTTTGTACTCAGGTTTTTTTTTTTTTTTTTTTTCAAAGACGCTGAACGCTAAGATCCTCCTTATAAAACAATACCTAGGGGGTGACCAGGTTAGAGGATCTCAGCTTTAACATGATTCCCATTACCTTGTTGTTGGAGCTATCTTCCTGCTTCTCTCTCTTGACTAGGGGTTTCTTCTCTGGGGCTTTCATCTTCCAGGAGATAGCAGGCATGTTGAGGGACTGCATGGCCATGGACTTCTGGTACTTAGTGGAGGCCACGTAGCTAGCCTTGACCGTAGACACCACCGTATTCATCAGGTTCTTAGCTGCCTGGATCAGAGACATAGCACTGTCCACCTGGTGGAAGAGGAGGGGAGGGAGACGAAGGCAGGGAAGGGAGACAAAGGGAGGGAAGGAGACGAAGGGAGGGAGACGAAGGCAGGGAAGGGAGACAAAGGGGAGGGAAGGGAGGGAGACGAAGGAAGGGAGGGGAGACGAGGGGAGGGAGGGGGAAGAGGAGAGGTAGGGGGGAGAGGAGAGGTAGGGGGGAGGAAGAGGGGGAGAGGAGATGTAGGGGGGAGGAAGAGAAGGAGAGAGAGAGGAGACAAGGTTAGCCAGTGCTTGAGGTAGAAGTTGTCCTCTTAACCACAGCTCTAGGATCAGATAACTGTATCTCCCAGGATAACCTTGGGAAAAGTATAACCATATAGACGCATCCCAAATGACCCCAAGGGGCCCTGGTGAAACGTAGTGCACTATATAGGCATTAGGGTGCCATTTGGGAGCACTCGATATCTGACCCCAGATCAGCAGTAAGAGGCAACCTGTATTTCCACCAGTAATGTTTCCCACCACCACCCTCACTGATCAGAGGGTCACTGAGTTCATGTTCGTCTGATCTTATACAATCCTATGTGTCTGGCGTTGGCCAATGTCTCAGGCTACGTCCCAAACGGCCTCCTATTCCCTATATGGTGCCCTACTTTTGACTAGGGCACATAGGTCAAGAAGGCCTAAGGCTCTGGTCAAAAGTAGTGCACTATATAGGGAATAGGTTGGGCGTTTGGGCTGCAGCCTGAATGTTACTGTATCTGTATCTGTGGTGGGGTTGGGAATACCTGGCTCTCTAGGAATGCTTGGGAAACCTCCTGTAAAGGGAAAAGGGAGAGAGGGAACTTGATCGTTAATAGTTGAACTGTAGAGGTCAAGTGCAACATGGTGGAGCCTCGGGGTAAAGGCTTCAGAGCAGATTGACCATGTGGTGAACAGGGTATAGAGAATAACATCCAGCAGATGGACCATGTGGTGAACAGGGTATAGTGAATAACATCCAGCAGATTGACCATGTGGTGAACAGGGTATAGTGAATAACATCCAGCAGATGGACCATGTGGTGAACAGGGTATAGTGAATAACATCCAGCAGATGGACCATGTGGTGAACAGGGTATACTCAATAACATCCAGCAGATGGACCATGTGGTGAACAGGGTATAGTGAATAACATCCAGCAGATGGACCATGTGGTGAACAGGGTATAGTGAATAACATCCAGCAGATGGACCATGTGGTGAACAGGGTATAGTGAATAACATCCAGCAGATGGACCATGTGGTGAACAGGGTATAGTGAATAACATCCAGCAGATGGACCATGTGGTGAACAGGGTATAGTGAATAACATCCAGCAGATGGACCATGTGGTGAACAGGGTATAGTGAATAACATCCAGCAGATGGACCATGTGGTGAACAGGGTATAGTGAATAACATCCAGCAGATTGACCATGTGGTGAACAGGGTATAGTGAATAACATCCAGCAGATTGACCATGTGGTGAACAGGGTATAGTGAATAACATCCAGCAGATTGACCATGTGGTGAACAGGGTATACTGAAATGAGTCTGGAGCAGGACCAGGGCAGTGCTCTAAATGACACCTATTCCATACATATTATGCCCTCAGAACGGCCTAAATTCATCGGGGAATGGACTCTACAAGGTGCCGAGGCATAGAAATGGCCAAAACCCTGAAGTATCCCTTTAAGCCAGTAACTAAACTACTGGGAGAAGGGATTGTATTTTGGGACACTAGTCTCTTAAGAAGAAAAAACGGAAAGGAAACAGAAGGGAAGCCTTTACGTAAATGTTATGTCCAAAATGACACCCTATTTTCTATTTAGTGCACTACCTTTAACCAGAGCCCTATGAACCCTGGTCAAAAGAAGTGCACTAGGTAGGGAAATAGGGTGTCATTTGGGATGCATACTAAGCCTTTTATAATAGTGTTATTATTTATGTCAACTTATTTACTTATTCTGCTATTATCTGTACCAAACACCGGCTGTAAATCATTAGTTAATGGGAAGCTATTTCTTGGGTTATTAAGTTTAAATTCAGCTATTCAATGAGGCTAGGAAAGATTGAATTACAGTTTTGCTTTGAAATTGAGAAAAAAAAGAAACCTGTGGATAAATTCAGAGCAATTTTTTTAACTGAAAGGAGGATGATATAATATGACTCACTAAAAGGTAAGATACAGTTTGGTTGGGATAACACTTCTCATATCAAGGACGGAAATCTAGGTGAAAATATTACCTTAAGTTATTAAAAGTTGAGCTGTTTCAAAAGGCCATCTTCTGTTTACTTAAACGACACAAACGGCGCCCTATTCCCTATCTAGTACACTACTTTAGACCAGGGGCCTAGTCCCTATCTAGTACACTACTTTAGACCAGGGCCCTATTCCCTATGTAGTACACTACTTTAGACCAGGGCCCTATTCCCTATGTAGTACACTACTTTAGACCAGGGCCCTATTCCCTATGTAGTACACTACTTTAGACCAGGGCCCTATTCCCTATGTAGTACACTACTTCAGACCAGAGCCCTATTCCCTATGTAGTACACTACTTTAGACCAGGGCCCTATTCCCTATCTAGTACACTACTTCAGACCAGAGCCCTTTTCCCTATGTAGAGCACTACTTTAGACCAGGGTCCTATTCCCTATGTAGTACACTACTTTAGACCAGGGTCCTATTCCCTATGTAGTACACTACTTTAGACCACAGTAGTATGAGCTCTCGTCAAAAGAAAGGCACAATATATGAAATAGGGTGCCATTTGGGAAGAACCCCCAGGTTACTACGAGGTAGCAGAATGTAGATGAACCCCCAGGTTACTACGAGGTAGCAGAATGTAGATGAACCCCCAGGTTACTACGAGGTAGCAGAATGTAGATGAACCCCCAGGTTACTACGAGGTAGCAGAATGTAGATGAACCCCCAGGTTACTACGAGGTAGCAGAATGTAGATGAACCCCAGGTTACTACGAGGTAGCAGAATGTAGATGAACCCCCAGGTTACTACGAGGTAGCAGAATGTAGATGAACCCCAGGTTACTACGAGGTAGCAGAATGTAGATGAACCCCCAGGTTACTACGAGGTAGCAGAATGTAGATGAACCCCCAGGTTACTACGAGGTAGGAGAACGTGGATGAACCCCCAGGTTACTACGAGGTAGGAGAACGTGGATGAGAGGTAGCAGAACGTGGATGAGAGGTAGCATAACGTGGATGAGAGGTAGCAGAACGTGGATGAGAGGTAGCAGAACGTGGATGAGAGGTAGCAGAACGTGGATGAGAGGTAGCAGAACGTGGATGAGAGGTAGCAGAACGTGGATGAGAGGTAGCAGAACGTGGATGAGAGGTAGCAGAACGTGGATGAGAGGTAGAAGAATGTGGATGCACCCATAGGTTAATTTGAGGTAGGGGAATGTGGATGGAAATGACATGTTTTGACTATTGGAGCACATTTACATGGTAGGTTATCTGACATGATAATAATCCCCATTCTTCTACCTCACATCCACGTTCTACCTCACATCCACATCCTTCTACCTCACATCCATTTTTTTTTTATTTTATTTCACCTTTATTTAACCAGGTAGGCTAGTTGAGAACAAGTTCTCATTTACAACTGCGACCTGGCCAAGATAAAGCAAAGCAGTTCAACACATACAACAACACATAGTTGCACATTGGAGTGAAACAAACACTCAGTCAATAATACAGTAGGAAAAAAACAAATCTATATACAATGTGAGCAAATGAGGTAGGATAAGGAACATAAGGCAATAAATAGGCCATGGTGGCAAAGTAACTACAGTATAGCAATTTAACACTGGAATGGTAAATGTGCAGTAGATGAATGTGCAAAGTAAAAATACTGGGGTACAAAGGAGCAAGATAAATAAATGACTATGGTAGGGGATGAGGTAGTTGGTTGGGCTATGTACAGGTGCAGTGATCTGTGAGCTGCTCTGACAGCTGGTGCTTGAAACTAGTGAGGGGAGATAAGTGTCTCCAGTTTCAACGATTTTTGTAGTTCGTTCCAGTCATTGGCAGCAGAGAACTGGAAGGAAAGGCGGCCAAAGAGGTGTTGGCTTTGGGGGTGACCAGTGAGATATACCTGCTGGAGCGAGTGCTACGGGTGGGTGCTGCTATGGTTACCAGCAAGCTGAGGTAAGGCGGGGGCTTTACCTAGCAGGGACTTGTAGATGACCTGGAGCCAGTGGGTCTGGCGACGAGTATGTAGCGAGGGCCAGCCGACCAGAGCATACAGGTCGCAGTGGTGGGTGGTATAAGGGGCTTTGGTGACAAAGCGGATGGCACTGTGATAGACTGCATCCAGTTTGCTGAGTAGAGTATTGGAAGCTGTTTTGTAGATGACATCGCCGAAGTCGAGGATCGGTAGGATAGTTAGTTTTACTAGTGCAAGTTCGGCAGCATGAGTGAAGGAGGCTTTGTTGCGAAATAGAAAGCAGATTCTAGATTTAATTTGGGATTGGAGGTGTTTAATGTGAGTCTGGAAGGAGAGTTTACAGTCTAGCCAGACACCTAGGTATTTGTAGTTGTCCACGTATTCTAGGTCAGAGCCGTCCAGGGTAGTGATGCTAGTCGGGCGGGCGGGTGCAGGCAGCGAACGGTTGAAAAGCATGCATTTGGTTTTACTAGCGTTTAAGAGCAGTTGGAGGCCACGGAAGGAGTGTTGTATGGCATTGAAGCTCGTTTGGAGGTTAGTTAACACAGTGTCCAAAGAAGGGCCAGAAGTATACAGAATGGTGTCGTCTGCATAGAGGTGGATCAGAGAATCACCAGCAGCAAGAGCGACATCATTGATGTATACAGAGAAGAGAGTCGGCCCAAGAATTGAACCCTGTGGCACCCCCATAGAGACTGCCAGAGGCCCGGACAACGGGCCCTCCGATTTAACACACTGGACTCTGTCAGCAAAGTAGTTGGTGAACCAGGCGAGGAAGTCATTAGAGAAACCAAGGCTGTTGAGTCTGCCGATAAGGATGTGGTGATTGACAGAGTTGAAAGCCTTGGCCAGGTCAATGAATACGGCTGCACAGTAATGTCTCTTATCGATGGCTGTTATATCGTTTAGTACCTTGAGCGTGGCTGAGGTGCACCCGTGACCAGCTCGGAAACCGGATTGCACAGCGGAGAAGGTACGGTGGGATTAGAAGTGGTCAACGATCTGTTTATTAACTAGGCTTTCAAAGACTTCAAAGAGAGGCAGGGCAGGATTGAAATAGGTCTATAGCAATTTGGGTCTAGGGTGTCACCCCCTTTGAAGAGAGGGATGACCGCGGCAGCTTTCCAATCTTTTGGGATCTCGGACGACACCAAAGAGAGGTTGAGCAAACTGGTAATCGGAGTTGCAACAATGGCAGCAGATAGTTTTAAAAAGAGAGGGTCCAGATTATCTAGTCCAGCTGATTTGTACGGGTCCAGATTTTGCAGAACATCTGCTATCTGGATTTTGGTGAAGGAGAAGCTGGGAAGGCTTGGGCAAGTAGCGGGGAAGCTGTTGGCTGGGGTTGGGGTAGCCAGGAGGAAAGCATGGCCAGCCGTAGAGAAATGCTTGTTGAAATTTTCGATTATCATGGATTTGTCGGTGGTGACCGTGTTACCTAGCCTCAGTGCAGTGGGCAGCTGGGAGGAGGTGCTCTTGTTCTCCATGGACTTGACAGTGTCCCAAAACTTTTTGGAGTTAGAGCTACAGGAAGCAAATTTGACAAAGCTAGCCTTTGCTTTCTTGACTGATTGCGTGTATTGGTTCCTGACTTCCCTGAACAGTTGCATATCGCGGGGACTATTCGATGCAATAGCAGTCCGCCACAGGATGTTCTTGTGCTGGTCAAGGGCAGTCAGGTCTGGAGTGAACCAAGGGCTGTATCTGTTCTTAGTCCTACATCTTTTGAAAGGGGCATGCTTATTTAAGATGGTGAGGAAGTTGCTTTTAAAGAACGACCAGGCATCCTCGACTGACGGGATGAGGTCAATATCCTTCCAGGATACCCGGGCCAGGTCGATTAGAAAGGCCTGCTCGCAGAAGTGTTTTAGGGAGCGTTTGACAGTGACAAGGGGTGGTCGTTTGACCGCGGGCCCATAGCGGATGCAGGCAATGAGGCATTCTCACATTCTTCTACCTCACATCCACATTCTCCTACCTCACATCCACATTCTCCTACCTCCAAGTAACCTTTTCTTAATGAATGTATCGGTTTACACTTAATTTACAGTTTGTTATTTATTGATCATTTGGTATCAGGTAGTTAGCAATTTGGCAGAATTAATTACAACAATGGGTTTCCCATTTCCCAGGCTAACAAGGCAGATCAATGGGTTTCCCATTTCCCAGCATAACAAGGCTGATCAAAGTGGTAGCCAGTTCTTATCATTCAGCGTAATTCTCACACGTAGTTTTCTAAAACAGATGGACAGTGGAGAGAAGAGAAGAAAAGGCCAGGTGTGAGTCAGAAGAGCCCTGGGTGGGATTTGAACCCATGCCGACTGGTATGTGTGTACCGGGGTCAGCGGCTCTAGAAGCAGGACACAGCATGTACAGTGTTAGTAACACAGTGTAAAGCTAGACTACACAGCAGGTATAGTGCTAGTAACACAGTGTAAAGCTAGACTACACAGCAGGTATTGTGTTAGTAACACAGTGTAAAGCTAGACTACACAGCAGGTATAGTGTTAGTAACACAGTGTTAAACTAGACTACACAGCAGGTATAGTGCTAGTAACACAGTGTTAAACTAGACTACACAGCAGGTATAGTGTTAGTAACACAGTGTTAAACTAGACTACACAGCAGGTATAATGTTAGTAACACAGTGTTAAACTAGACTACACAGCAGGTATAGTGTTAGTAACACAGTGTTAAACTAGACTACACAGCAGGTATAATGTTAGTAACACAGTGTTAAACTAGACTACACAGCAGGTATAGTGTTAGTAACACAGTGTTAAACTAGACTACACAGCAGGTATAGTGTTAGTCTTCAGAAAGTATCCACACGCCTTGACTTTACATTTCGTTGTTGTTGTTGTTGTTACAGCCTGAACTTAAAACCAATGTAATTGAGATTGTGTGTAGGCCAGTGACACACACACACCCATAATGTCAAAGTGGAATTATGTTTTTAGAATTGTTTACAATTGAATAAAACAAATGTAAAAGCTGAAATGTCTTGAGTCAATAAGTATTCAACTCCTTTGTTATGGCAAGCCTTAATAAAAAAATCGAGAGTAAAAATGTGCTTAACAAGTCACATAATAAGTTGCTTGGACTCACTGTGCGCAATAATAGTGTTTAACAACTACTTCATCCGTGTACCCTAGACATACAATTATCTGTAAGGTCCCTCAGTCGAGCAGTGAATATCAAACACAGATTCAACCGCAAAGACCAGGGAGGTTTTCCAATGCCTCACAAAGGACACTTATTGGTAGAGGGGTAAACACTTGGAAAAAAGCAGGCGTTGAATATCTTTTTGAGTATGGTGAAGTTATTAATTACACATTGGATGGTGTATCAATGCATCCAGTCACTACAAAGATACAGGCGTCCTTCCCAACTCAGCTGCCGGAGAGGAAGGAAACCGCTCAGGGATTTCACCATGAGGTCAATAATGACTAAAACAGTGAGTTCTGGCCTCCCGAGAAGTGCATCAGTTTAAGGCACTGCATCTCAGTGTTGCAGTGTCACTACAGCCTGGGATTCGTGTCACAACCAGCAGTGACTGGGAGTCCAACAGGGCAGCGCACAATTGGCGCAGTGTCGTCCGGGTTAGGAGAGGGTTTGGCCGGGGGCGCTTTACTTGGCTCATCGCGCTCTAGTGACTTCTTGTGGCGGGCCGGGCGCCTGCAAGCTGACTCGGTCGTCAGTTGATCGGTGTTTCCTGGCGTCCGGGTTAATAGAGTGGGTGTTAAGACGCATGACTCGATCTTCACCTCTCCCGAGCTCGTTGGGGAGTTGCAGCGACGAGACAAGATCGTAAATGGATATCACGAAATTGGGGAGAAAAAGGAGGTACAAAATAAAATAAAAACAGTTAAGAGTTTAATGGCTGTGCTAGGAGAAAACCAAGGCTGAATCAGAAAAGAAGGAAGCCTGTACAGAATAAAAATATTCCAAAACATGCATCCTGTTTGCAGGATGGCACTAAAGTAATACTTCCAAAAAAAATTGACAAAGAAATGAACTTGATGTCCTGAATACCAAGTGTAATGTATAGGGCAAATCCAACACAATATCACTGAGTACCACTCTTCATATTTTAAAGAATGGTGGTGGCTGCATCATGTTATGGGTATGCTCATCATCGTTAAGGATTGGCGAGTTTTTTTAGGATGAAAATAAACAGATTTAAGCAAAGGAAAAATCCTAAATGAAAAGCTGGTTCAGTCTGCTTTCCAACAGACACTGAGATGAATTCAGCTTTCAGCAGGACAATAACCTAAAACACAAGGCCAAATATATACTGGAGTTGCTTACCAAGAAGACATTAAATGTTCAGTGGCCTAGTTAGTTTTGACTTAAATTGGAGTGACAATCTATGGCAAGACCTGAAAATGGCTGTCAAGCCACAATCAACTTGACAGAGCTTGAAGGATTAAAATTTTTTTGCAAATGAAGTACAATCCAGGTGTGCAAAGCTCTTAGACTTACCCGGCTCTAACCACTAGACGAGCGAGCGAGCGAGAGAGAGAGAGAGATTTACCCTGCTCTAACCACTAGACATGTGAGAGAGAGAGAGAGAGAGAGAGAGAGAGAGAGAGAGAGATTTACCCGGCTCTAACCACTAGACATGTAAAGTGTTAGTAACAAAGCACATCAGTTCTTACCCCAGAGACCACGAGCTCTCCTCCCAGGTTCTGGACCTCTGCTTTGACCTTACTACAGATGTTGAGCTGGTGGCAGTACAGAGCAATACGCTGCAGGTAGGCCAACAGGTCCTGCTTACAGGCCGAGTCTGGACACTGGAGAAACAGAGAGAGAGAGAGAGATATGGGGTTAGACTAGGACACACAGGCAGTCTGGACAGAGCACATCATGGAAGGTAAATTAAGTATGTTAATAAGTCTCCAGATACCCCAGTCAGCACAGATAGAGCGGCAGAGTATTTTACAAGGTATTAGTCCCAAATGGCACCCTATTCCCTACATAGAGCACTACATTTGACCAGGGTGGCACCCTATTCCCTACATAGCGCACTACTTTTGACCAGAGCCTACATGAAACAGAACAGCCCTACAGAACACACATTCTCAACAAACCCAGAGAGCCAATGGAAGGCCAGAAAAAAGGGGACCTAAACACCCTCAGACTACACTTGGAGGGGTACACCACCCCTTGGACTCTACTCACAAACTGACCTTAAAATGAAGAACACCTGTTGCCATGTTGGCTCTGGAGCTGGTCAGCACCATTCACACAGAGAAACTCCCTAGAGGAGCTGGTCAGCACCGTTCACACAGAGAAACTCCCTAGAGGAGCTGGTCAGCACCGTTCACACAGAGAAACTCCCTAGAGGAGCTGGTCAGCACCGTTCACACAGAGAAACTCCCTAGAGGAGCTGGTCAGCACCGTTCACACAGAGAAACTCCCTAGAGGAGCTGGTCAGCACCGTTCACACAGAGAAACTCCCTAGAGGAGCTGGTCAGCACCGTTCACACAGAGAAACTCCCTAGAGGAGCTGGTCAGCACCGTTCACACAGAGAAACTCCCTAGAGGAGCTGGTCAGCACCGTTCACACAGAGAAACTCCCTAGAGGAGCTGGTCAGCACCGTTCACACAGAGAAACTCCCTAGAGGATGATGGTGGTGATGATGGTGGTGGTAATCGTGGTGGTGGTGGTGGGAGTGGTGTTGGTGGGGGTGATAGTGGTAGCGGTGGTGATGGCGGTGATGGTGATGATGGTGGTGGTGATGGCGGTGATGGTGGTGATGGTGGTGGTGGTAGTGGTGGTAGTGGTGATGATGGTGGTGATGGTGATGATGGTGATGGTGATGATGATGGTGATGGTGGTGGTGATAGTGGTGGTGATGATGGTGATGATGGTGGTGATAGTGGTGGTGATAGTGGTGATGGTGGTGATGGTGATGGTGGTGATAGTGGTGGTGGTGATAGTGGTGGTGGTGATGGTGGTGGTGGTGATAGTGGTGGTGGTGATGGTGGTGATGATAGTGGTGGTGGTGATAGTGGTGGTGGTGATGGTGATAGTGGTGGTGGTGATAGCGGTGGTGATGATAGCGGTGGTGATGATAGCGGTGGTGATGATAGCGGTGGTGATAGTGGTGGTGATGATGGTGGTGGTGGTGGTGATGGTGATGGTGGTGGTGATGGTGGTGGTGATAGTGGTGGTGGTGATAGTGGTGATGGTGGTGGTGGTGATGATACTGGTGGTGGTGATGGTGATAGTGGTGGTGATAGTGGTAGTGGTGGTGATGGTGATAGTGGTGGTGATGGTGGTAGTGGTGGTGATGGTGATAGTGGTGGTGATGGTGGTAGTGGTGGTGATGGTGATAGTGGTGGTGATGGTGATAGTGGTGGTGATGGTGGTGGTAGTGGTGATGATGGTGATGGTGGTGGTGATGGTGGTGGTGGTGATAGTGGTGGTGATGATGATGGTGATGGTGGTGGTGGTGATGATAGTGGTGGTGATAGTGGTGGTGATGATAGTGGTGGTGATGGTGGTGGTGATGACAGTGGTGGTGATGGTGGTGATGGTGATAGTGGTGATGATGGTAGTGGTGATGATGGTAGTGGTGATGGTGATGATAGTGGTGATGATGGTGATGGTGGTGGTGGTGATAGTGGTGGTAGTGGTGATGGTGGTGATGGTGGTGGTGATGGTGGTGACGGTGGTAGTGGTGATGATGGTAGTGGTGATGATGGTAGTGGTGATGGTGATGATAGTGGTAGTGGTGATGGTGATGGTGGTGGTGATAGTGGTAGTGGTGATAGTGATGATAGTGGTGGTGGTGATGATGGTGGTGGTGGTGATGATAGTGGTGATGGTGATGG
Source organism: Brachymystax lenok tsinlingensis (assembly GCA_030435695.1). Taxonomy (NCBI): domain Eukaryota; kingdom Metazoa; phylum Chordata; class Actinopteri; order Salmoniformes; family Salmonidae; genus Brachymystax; species Brachymystax lenok. The sequence continues at coordinate 37,708,344 of CM059784.1, forward strand.
TGATGATAGTGGTAGTGGTGATGATGGTGGTAGTGGTGATGATGGTGGTGGTGATGATGGTGGTGGTGATAGTGATGGTGGTAGTGGTGATGATGGTGGTGGTGATGGTGGTGATAGTGGTAGTGGTGATGATGGTGGTGATGGTGATAGTGGTGATGGTGGTGGTGATGATGGTGGTGATGGTGGTGACGGTGGTAGTGGTGACGATGGTAGTGGTGATGATGGTAGTGGTGATGATGGTAGTGGTGATGATGGTGATGGTGGTGGTGGTGATGATAGTGGTGATGATGGTGGTGGTGGTGATGGTGGTGGTGGTGGTGGTGATAGTGGTGGTAGTGGTGATGATGGTGATGATAGTGGTGGTGATAGTGGTGGTGATGATAGTGGTGGTGATGGTGGTGGTGATGACAGTGGTGGTGATGGTGGTGATGGTGATAGTGGTGATGATGGTAGTGGTGATGATGGTAGTGGTGATGGTGATGATAGTGGTGGTGGTGGTGATGGTGGTGGTGGTGATAGTGGTGGTGGTGGTGATAGTGGTGATGATGGTGGTGATGATGGTGATGGTGATAGTGGTGGTGATGGTGATGATAGTGGTGATGATGGTGATGATAGTGGTGATGATAGTGGTGGTGGTGATGATGGTGATGATAGTGGTGGTGGTGATGATAGTGGTGGTGGTGATGATGGTGATGATGGTGATGATAGTGGTGGTGGTGGTGATGGTGGTGGTGATAGCGGTGGTGGTGATAGTGGTGGTGGTGGTGATGATAGTGGTGGTGGTGATGATGGTGATGATAGTGGTGGTGGTGATGATGGTGATGATGGTGATGATAGTGGTGGTGGTGGTGATGGTGGTGATGGTGGTGATGGTGGTGGTGGTGATAGCGGTGGTGGTGATAGTGGTGGTGGTGGTGATGGTGGTGATGATAGTGGTGGTGGTGGTGATAGTGGTGATGGTGATGATAGTGGTGATGATAGTGGTGGTGGTGATGATGGTGATGATAGTGGTGGTGGTGATGATGGTGGTGATAGTAGTGGTGGTGATGATGGTGGTGATAGTAGTGGTGGTGGTGATGGTGGTGATAGTAGTGGTGGTGGTGATAGTGGTGGTGGTGGTGATGATAGTGGTGGTGGTGGTGATGATAGTGGTGGTGATGATAGTGGTGGTGGTGATGGTGGTGATAGTGGTGGTGATGATAGTGGTAGTACTGGTAGTGGTGGTGGTGGTGATAGTGGTGGTGGTGATGATGGTGATGATAGTGGTGGTGGTGGTGATGGTGGTGATAGTAGTGGTGGTGGTGATGGTGGTGGTGGTGATGATAGTGGTGGTGGTGGTGATAGTGGTGGTGGTGGTGATAGTGGTGGTGGTGGTGATGATAGTGGTGGTGGTGGTGATAGTGGTGGTGGTGGTGATGATAGTGGTGGTGATGATAGTGGTGGTGATGATAGTGGTGGTGGTGATGGTGGTGATGATAGTGGTAGTACTGGTAGTGGTGGTGGTGGTGATAGTGGTGGTGGTGATAGTGGTGGTGGTGATAGTGGTGATAGTGGTGGTGGTGATAGTGGTGATGGTGGTGGTGATAGTGGTGGTGGTGATGATGGTGGTGGTGGTGATAGTGGTGGTGGTGATAGTGGTGGTGGTGATAGTGGTGGT